>CM008333.1:20508151-20521330 GCA_002525835.2 Ipomoea batatas | reverse complement strand
TTACATGTATCTTTAAAATTGTCTTTTCTCAGCGTGGCTTATTAAAAATTTTTGGAACCGTAAATGTACACTCAGAAGAAAGAGAAATGAGGAGAGAGAAAAAATTGATTGGCTTGCAAAGTGTGGTTTTTGGAACAGTAAATGAGACATATGAATTCCAATGCACAATTGTGCCAGCCCACTTGTACTGCAAGACAACCATATTTGTTGACCTATTTAAGAGCATCTACATCTGTGGATATTATTTGGTTTTTACAGATCAAAGAATTATGAATGTGTTTTTAACTGATGTGGGAAGGGGTTATTTTCAAGTTTTTAACTTATGCAAATAAAGGTTATTTGTGGGCCCTCGATGCTTAGAAGACAGAGAAATAAGAAATTAATTCGCAAGTGCGTGTTTCGCGCACCTGCTGCGCGCCTAGTTGGCGCGTGAATCATTTCTGTTCATCCATTTTCTTTTTCTGAAATTTTGCAGAAGCTTTTTCTTTTTCCTTTTTTTTTTTTTGTTTTGCTTCCTCTCTCCTCCCCCACTCTCTTTCCTATATGACCTGATAAAAACTACCAAAAAACCAATACTGATAAGGATGCTCTAAGTAGCAACTAATTAACATATTTATATCGACCTTTTTCTTATTGTAGTTGAGGGCCATAAATATTTTTGACCTGTATAAATACCCTCAAGAAAGGGAGTGGAAAGAGTTTGTAATTTTGAATATGATAGAGAATTCACCTTATTGTTGATTTACCTTTTGTCTAACAATTTATAGAGGTTTATCTTTAACGGCTTATGTTGGCTAACCTTTGATTTATGAAGTTATAAGCCAACATAGACCTTTATTTTGTTTTTCAACTTCAATTGGTTTTATTTTTTTTCATATAATATCCCATATTTGGTATGCATTACATGATTTTACAACGCTCAATGATATGATTCAATTATTATTATTATTATTATTATTATTATTATTATTATTATTATTAGTTTAGTGGTTTAATTGGATTCTCTTAATTTAATCATCTATTCAATTGACTATTTTCCTTATTTTATAATATAATATGTCTAATATATAATGACGACCTTTCATTAAATTCACTATTATTTGTAATTTGGTAAATCACGAATTAATCAAATAACACAAGATACATGCAATTTAAAATGGATACAATTTAAATTACATGTTTGATTATACCAGATATTATAGCTACGTATTATAATCCAAAAAATTATTTTATTTATACCTTGTGTAAATTGACACCTAGCATTTTCCTCACGTAAAGACAAGTTTTGGTCAACCATATGGCAATTCATTGAAAGATTAACACGTGGATAAGAAGTAATCTGAGAGTGCGTGCTGACATCTTTCTTGTTCAACAAAATTGAACTGCGAAAACGGATCGAGTTTTCTTCGATTCATCATACGTTTTTTAGGATCTCGGCAATAATGTTTCATGTCTTCATCATTCAAATCCATTCAGACGAGGCATGAGTGGTAGAGGGAGACGGAATGGAGTCGTTCGATGAGAGCTACGGGACGGTGGAAGGCGACGGGGTCCACCCCACTTCACGCGGCCCCTTCGACGACGACGCTTACATTGGCTATGATCCATCGCAGCGCTACGACTTCAGCGTTCCGCCAGCGGCGGAGGACGACGGCGGCGGTATGCCTAATCCGCCGCCGCCGCCGAACGATTACTTCGGCGGCGATAGCATGCAGTCGCCTGAAAGTTACGGCTTCGTAGGTTCTGTGAATCAGGAGTACACGCCGTCGCCATTCGAAGCGTCGCCGCCGCAGGATTCTCACGCGTCCAATGTTCATTCCAAGCCTTATGATATCGGAGCTGATTCTGAGGGCCTCTTCAGCTCCGCCGGCGACGGCGGCGGAAATGGTCCCCTGCTTCCTGACCCTAGCCAGATGAAGGAGGAAGGAGCCGCATTTCGCGAGTGGCGCCGGTGAGTTTAGTTTTGTGATTTTAGTCGGTAAAGGATAAAGAGATAAATCAGCCTCCATAGCTGATTTATTTAATTTTAAAAATATTAATAAGTTACACATGTTAAATTTAAATTTTATAACTTTGTGATTACTAAGTAAACAGAGTTGTCACTAGCTAGGATGGTAACTATGTGTTTCTCTTATTATTGGAAGGCAGCATCATGGCTGAATTGGTTTGAATTTGCAGTCAAAATGCAATATTTCTTGAGGAGAAGGAAAAGAAGGAAAAGGAAATGCGCAATCAGATTATCCACGAAGCTAATGAATACATCCGAACATTTTACGAGAAAAGGAAGCAAAACTATGAGACCACCAAAGCACATAATCGAGAAAGTGAAAAGGTACGTAAATCATGCGGGGATATATATGGTGTCTTATTCTTAGTTAAAGTTGATTGAAGTTACATTTGAATTTGTACGTACGTGCAGTTGTATCTGGCGAACCAAGAGAAATTCCATAAAGAAGCTGATAAACAATACTGGAAGGCGATCGCAGAGCTAGTACCTCGCGAGGTAGCTAGCATAGAGAAAAGGGGACGAAAGAAGGAAGAAGAAAAGAAACCTGGAATCACTGTGGTTCAAGGTCCAAAGCCTGGGAAGCCAGCTGATCTTTCCAGAATGCGTCAAATTTTTCAGAAGCTCAAGGTTAAGCCCCCACCCCATATGATACCTCCTCCTCCCCCTCCAGCTGCCAAGGACCAAAAGGATGGAAAAAAAGACGACGCCAATAAGGAAACAACAAAGGATGCAGCAAAATTAGATAATGAAGCACCCAAGGATAATGGAAAAGCTACAAATGAGGCGAATAAGAAGGACGACAACAAGGTTGTCACACCAACTGATGACAAGCCCGTTGAACCACCTAAAACGGAAATACCTGGTTCTGGTTCTGTTTCAAGTGAAGGTGAAAAAGAAAAGAAAGTTGACACTGATTCAACATCGCATGCATCTTAGGGATGCAGATCAGAGTGTTGAGTTTTTTTTTTTCTGATCTTTCTAGATAATTTTCACTTCATTCATGTTAATTAGCTCCTAGCATTACATTACAACCAGGTGGAGAAATAAGATACGAAGAGTTTTGTTTCTGATCTGCTGTCCTGCAACAACTTCTTGTTTAGTGTAATGACGACAAAAGATTTGATCCAATCGCGATCTCAGCGATCTCCAGTTGTTTATGTCTTATCCCAGAAAAATTAAAAGGGACCTCAGCTCCTGGATCATATTCACTATAGTGCTAGAGAGGGTTCACGAGAGGGAATTATCCCCATTATTCGTGGAAGATTTGCACACATGGCAACTCACATGGAGAGAACAGTGTGGAGTTACGTTGCCAAAGCCAAAAGATACGATATTATATTAGGTGCCGCCGTTGGGACCGCTACAACGTGCGGTGGGACAAACCATTTTCTTTTTAGCAGCACTAGTCAAGACTTTAATAAACTACAAACACTTGTGCATGTGACCAGATGAACTCACTCACCACTACCACCATTCATAGCTTCTGTCATCTCTGTCCCCCTCCCCTGCAAATCAACCACACCCCATTTATCACTATTCAAGATTAAACCAAGTTCCTACAGTCAAATTCCAGACAAATTGGTCAGACTAACTTGGTAATTCCAATGTTATAAGTACACTCTCAGCCAGAACGGTTTATTGACTTTCTTGGTTTGAGTCAATCAGATTTGATTGCAAATTATCTGTGATTATGTAAGAGGAGTGTAGTAAACAAAGGTAAAAAACAAGACAAGGACCCACAACAATACACTGCTTGTTTCCGTTGGGTATATATAACAAAGAACAAGGGAAACAGTGGATAACATTCATTAATTAGTCCAAAAACAAGAGGACCCACAACCTTAACTCTCACCCAACAAACAACTGTAACTGTACGTACTATAGCTGGTAATAACACATGATGATGATCAGAGCGCTCACTCTCCTTTGGAGAGGGCTACTGTAAATTAAAACATACATTAACCACTAAAAAAAAGGGGGGGCATTGGATTCTTCTTTAATGCTCTCCAATGGCCACCCTTCCTTCAAAAACAACACAAACTAACCCACCATAATGCCAAATTAAACAAAACACTCTGCATCATATGTGGAAGTTAAGGCGAGAAGTGTAAGTGGCCTTTGGAGACCAGTTCCTGGGAATCACATCTCTTGCAGACAGGAGCCTTCCGGTTGAGAGTGTGGTTAGCTTTACTGAGAATGGTCCCTGTAAAGCCCCTCCCCCTTGTCCATTAATCACCCAGTTGGCTCCCCATATATGGTTCATCTCCAGCCACTCATTAGACATCGCCTGCCAAAAGTTCCCCACAACAAAAAACCAATCAACACTACGTTGAATTGAACCACAACATTGTACAGTAACACACGACACAATATAATCAATTGGTTGGAAAGATAAAGTGAGATAAAAAGGAGCGGAGAAAAGTGCGTGCTTTTGAACGGTTCTTTGCATCTTCTATTAAAAGAAAAATAGCAATATTCTTTAAGTATCAAAGTAGGGCAATTGAATCTTTTTATGTTGCCACTTGTCGGGTTATATTCCTTCTAAACTTTCATTAACCTCCCCAAATTTTCGGATTTCTGCACGTATTACCTCGGACCATTTCTTGATTTCTCCTACAAACACCCCCCAAACAAAAAGTCAACATTTTTTTTTACCTGTCTGATGTGCATGGATCCAACATCGCCATCTCCATCCTCAAATTCCACCAAGAGTGAAAGCCAGAAATCTGTCGAGCCCTCGTTCACACGGAAGGCAATATCCTTTCCAGGATACTTGCACGGTGTCCTACATACCCCAATTTATTATAAGTAGACAATTAATATAAAAATTCGTAACATTTGTTAGTAGAGAAAACAAAAAATATCACCCCCAGTTCCCAAGTTCCCATGAAATACTGAGTTAAAAAGGTGGTCAACGGTCACAACATAGCTACTTTTAAGCAAACCAAGAAACAGTAAAAAAAAAAAAAAATTATTTTGACCAACGAAGTTGCTAAACTAAAATGGGTAAAAGCCAAAAAGCAAAAATTCAATACGGGCATAATTGTGGGTTAAGTAAAAAGTAATTGAGCTAAAAATTACTAGCACAGTAGTGTTAAACTGTTAAATATGTCGTTTTCAGTGAAAAAGAGTGTTCCGAAGCTTCAGAAAACCTTAAAAAACAGAATTTTAATTTTACCACTAGGTTAATTAACTAAGTTACTATATGTACACACAAGACCCGGACAAGACAGGAAAAAGAGAGGACAGTTAAAAAAGCAAGTGTACAGAGTGAACAGGAATAAGAAGGACCATTGACTAAGAGTACCCACCGGCGGTAAATGACGGGGAGTTCACCGCGGTTACGGAGGCTGCCGCCGTAGCCGGTGACGGCCATGCGGCCGAAAGCGGCGCCGCTGAGGTCGAAATGCACTCTGTCATTGGCGCACCCAGGACACTCGTCCGTGATAATTACCGTCACTGCCCTTCTCGAGCATATGGACCTGTCCAGACACTTGACCTTGTAGCACGCGCCGCAGCCTTCGCCGCCCTTGAACAGCACCGGGCTCACCGCCCCCACCCTCGCCCTGAAAGGCTTCACATCCACCATTGTCCCGTACCCGCACGCGCCTCCTGCTCCAAATTAACCACATTCCACATCACAATTTTACCCAACACAGTAAAAAAAAACACTCCATTGTATTAATTAAACCAATGAACATGTGGTCCAGTGACACAAAGTGATTTTCTCATGTTATAGATTCCAGCCTCAATGTGGGCCCTATGAATATTGTGAGCATATACTACACAGTTAATACTATTCAAGGTTAAGGAATTTACCATCACTGCCGTCGCCTTCGGGGCTGCCGTACCAAGTGGCGGCGGCGGGATACCAATGTGGGTCCTCCACGCGTCGGAGAGGGCCGGCGGCGGCCACCAAAACCGCCGCGAAAAAGCAGGTGGCGGCAAAACGGAAATGCCGACCTCCCATGATGTTTGGTGGGAAATGTAGGTTATAGAGAACCGGTATATACGTATATATGCAGTGTATGTATAGGCGAAAGAGGAGAGAGAGAGGGGAAAAGCTCTGTTTGTGCCGACAGTAAGTGTTAATGAGTCGGAACAGAGCCTACGAAGACCGAGGCTTCCGATACCATTATATAATAGAAAACAGAGAAAAGCTTGATACTACTTTTGTGACCATGTGGCCCTTTGGGACTTATTTTATTCACGATAGTGCCACTACTTTTTTTTATTTTTTATTTTTTCGTTGGACCCCACCGACAGTTAAGGCGTTAAATCCGCGACCCCTTGGCCTTGGCTCAATCTCAATGCTCAACTGTCGATGCCCGAGGGCATCCGGGTCATTAAAGGCAATCATAATTCTATACCGTTATGCTTGTTTGGCTGTGCATTTTATTTGGTTGTGTTTGTATAATTGTAGAATGTAGATTGGTGTGAATGGCCAAGGCTGTTTTTGTTGACTTGTTTGTATACTTCCATGTTTTGAGATCACCAAACATTAATGGGGAAGATGGTATTTGTAGTGATTCTAAATCTTTTTAAAAATTAGAGAAAAATGTAATCATGATTCTTTAATGATTAAAGTTTAGTTGTTTTAATTCGTAATTGTAATAAATGAGTGGAAAAATCGCACTTTTAGTCCCTCAACTGTATCCAGATATGCAATGTAGTCCTTCGTTGCCAATTTTGCAAAATTGGTCCCTCAACTGTTTTGAATTGTAGTCAATGTAACCCTTCGGTTAGATTTCTCACTAACTAGTGTTAAAACTATGTGCACTTTGGTAATTTCACACTGCAATGGAATCAATGGTGATGGTAGCACCGCCGTGGTCGCCGACGGCCGGAATCTGCAAATTCAGAAAATGTTCTAGAAATGAATCTGACGGTGCAAAGGCAACATAAGAGGTCCAAATGGCTCCAAAAACGCTGGGGAATGAGAATCGCAAGAGGTCAAGTGCGATCTATCACAGAAAACATATCAATTTACGAAAGAGGCAGAAACGAAGGTAAATATCAATTTACATTCTGGAATTAATGAATTGAAACAGGGGAAGCCAGTAGTGAAAATTTTAGAGACCGATTGGAAGAGTTAACAATAGACCCAGACATGCCTCCTGCCAAAAAATCATAATCGAAAGTGATAAGCACAGAATGCGAACGCCGAAAATGGACTTGAGAATCGCCGGAATACACATAAAACCATGCGACCTTTCACCCCGGCATCCTTGATTCCAGAAAACCCAGTCGAGCCACCACCTTTGCTAGCACCCAATCGACCCAGTCAGGACTGTGCTCTGTTGGTTTCACCCCTATCCTACATTGATCTAATGATCTATTACAAGCTGAAATATGCTATAAAAAATGGATGCAGTTTTCCCATTCCAATTCTTGGTCAAACTAGAAACAGTAAACATACAGAACCTTTCTCAATATTCTAATCATTTATACTACTTACCTTTAAAAAATCAAGAAATGCTCAGAATTCAACACCCATGGCGATTTGAAGATTGAAAAATGCATGTCTCCAACAGGCTTGGTGAAGATTTGAAGCACAGTTCCCTGGCCATCTCTATCCACTAAAATCCCCAATTCTTCACACTCCTTAATTTGTTCATCGTTCAGAACACCGTCGAATCTGCTCTTTAAATTCTTGTAGTACGTCGGCAGCGGCGACGACATGAACTCAAAACTTCCGATTCCACTCCTTTTCCTCATTTCTCGCAGTGTTCTGAAGATATCTTCGCTTGTAAGAGCTAAATGCTGGAGTCCTAGTCCTTCGTTGTGCTCCAGATGGTATGAATTTGGCTCTTCCTTTTCGTCCCGTGAACCAATTCGTTAAGCAGAGAAGAAACGTCTCGTCACCGTAGCCAATGCCGGAGGAAAGAGGAAATTGGGGGTCAAACTTAGTGGACTGTGAAATTATCAATGTGCCCATGGTTTTAACACTAGTTAGTGAGAAATCTGACCGAAGGATTACATTAGCTACAATTCAAACCAATTGAGGGACCAATTTTGCAAAATTGGCAACGAGGGACTACATTGCATATCTAGATACAATTGAGGGATCAAAAGTGCGATTTTCCCTAAATGAGTAGATGTCATCATTGATAGAGACAATACATATTGAGTTGGTTGAACAGTTGATTTGATAATATTCAGCCTTTGAAGGATTAAAATTACACTTTTATGCTCAATAATTGTAATAAATTAAAAAAAAAATGAAAAATCTTTCAGTTAAAATGCTCCCTTTTTTTTTTTCTTCTCTTTTGAGATTTTAGTTGAGAAATGATTGTTGACTTGCGACCATGTGCTCTAATTTTCCCAACCAACACTACATTCATCTTTGTTAGGTGATTCCGCAGTATAATAAAACATTCTTCTAATGTTTTGCTACCAAAAAAGTCTGATTTGAGCACACTTTTCTTCTTCCATTTTTGGGCGGCGAGGGAAACCCACCACTACATGAGAGCGTGTATTGGATAAATCCCGCTCTTGATAAGTTAATTTTACTATAAAGACCTTATGCGACATATTTAGCATTAAATGTGTTGACAGAACTTATGACCTTTAAATAAAATAGTTATATTTTACCCATTCAACTATTCTTTTCGGAGTGTTTTTTCTTCTTCTTTAATTGTTTGGGGAGGGAGGCTGTCCTGCTACTCTGCATCTTTCACCAAAATAGAATTAATGCAGAAACGCACAATGTGTGCCAATTTAAAAAAGGCCACAGTAAAATGAGGCATTTTTTCCCGCAAAAATTAAGGCATGATTGCATGAATGGCGCATTTCAAATCAGAGATGTCAACTTTTTGTCAAAAAGAAAAAGAAAAAAAAAAAGGAGTAAATATACAACGTGAAAGCTCCAAAAAATAAATAATCTTTGGAATAGAGCATAGATGTAGACACAAAATAATTATTTACTTTAAAAAAAATAATTGAGAATTGGAATTATTTGGAATACTTAAATAATTGATGGCCGGATATGTTTGGTGCGTTGGACGTTGAGGCAAAGACATGTCTCACATTTGCACCATATCCTATAAATCCTCATAAATTCCTTTGCACCATATCCTATAAATCCTCATAAATTCCTTTCAAAATAATTTAAACTAAAGATTTTTTTTTTCCTTGAAAAAAATCCTCATGAAAATGCATGTGATTGAACATGAATTGTGCATAATGGTGGCCTCAATCCAACTCATTTGGGATAGGATTAGGGTTATGGTTGACTCCAATTCCATTATATGTTGAAATTATCTTGCATTATTTCAATAGTCACATTTAATTATACATTATACTCTGTAATATATAGGTTCTATTTGATATGTGTAGTTAGAAAATTGAGAGTGTTAAGTTAAATGATTTGAGCTAAACTATTTCACAAAATTAATTGTTCAATAAGCTATAAATATAAAAAAGAACAGTAAACTCATGAAAGTTTTGAATTAATGATATTTATATATTTATATATATGGAGGAATACAAAATTAACTTTGTATAGTTCAAATAGTTGTAGCAAACTATTTGTTATTCAATTAATCCATCCATCCAAAATAACAACAAAAAAATAACAACAATAATAGAGAGTTTGGCAAGTTTATATACAAGTAATATAAAATATAAAATTTACATGACGGGAAATGGGGAGAGTTCTAATTAGATAAGGGTAAAGAATGCCATTTAGGGTTATTGTGCAACAAGCTCGAGTTTAGAGCCGATGATGATAATAATCAAACTTATTACCATTTAGGCATGTGGATCATGCTCCACTCACTAAACTATCCATTTTCAAACTTAAACTTATTTTTCTGACATTATAAAAAAATCAAAATAAGATAATTTAATAATTTTCACCAAACAAAATTTATAGATATTTTTAAATTTAAAATTAAGTTATAAGCTTCAAAATAAACTTGGTGAAAATATATCATCAATAATTTTGCAGTTTTGTCATTTGTGACAGAATTGAGGCTAAATATAAGCCGTCTGTATTCAGTCTATATTTTCATTTGATGACAAATCATAAATAATTGTACGGAAATTTACTATTGGAGAAACTTTCCAAAAAATAAAAATAAAATAAAGAATTTATATTTATAATAAGAAAAATAGTAAAAGGCTACAATAAAACAGATATATAATCTGATACTTTGTATTTTAGTATCACGAATGGGAAGTCTTCTCTGTCAGCAAGTGTAGCATTCCATGTGACCACTTGCAACATATCTACCATTGTAGTCATCAATAATCACCTCCTTAATTGTACCATCATTTTTATCTTAACAACAATTTGAATTTCTAAATTCGAATTTCTTTGCATTGCCATTAGTTTTTTCCCCTAACATCTGATTCTTTTAGCATCTCTCAACATGACAATTCCATTCTTTATCAAGAAAATATCCCTCAGAACGGCGCAGCTAAGTTGGTCACATGGGTGAAGTTTGGGAAGAAAGACAAGAGACCGAGTTTTACCAGCGAAAGTGTGAGAACAACCTCGATGGTAGAATAGTAATATGCTTAATTAATGTCGGAGGGGAGATTAATATAATGACAAAATCATAAAGGTAGAGTGGCAACACTGCACCGTTGATTAAGGTTACCTAATTACGTTTAACATCCCACTATCACATTAATTGCTATGAAGTGTTCACAAAAGCAGCTTAGATTAGCACTAACATAATTAAACTCAGCCCACCACACATAGACACGTATGAAACTNCCCCACATCATTTCCTTCAAACTCATCAAACTTCTGATTCTCATCATAGCCCTTGTCATCATTCTCATCCTCTTCATCTTCTTCACCGCCTCCCTTCCCCCGGCCACGGCCAACCCCGGTGGCTGCAGCACCACCAATGGCCGATCTATCCGGGAGATCTGGGGCAGCTCTAGCCGGCCCAATATCAGACCTTGTGGTGAAACCAGTGGCACCACGGCCAAGCCCGGCGACATAATTGGCAGGCGGTTTGGTATTAAGAAAATCAAGCCTGGTTTTGGGCGGCACAGGTGCCTGCATCCCGCCAAGCAGAGGGATATGTAGGGTTAGCGTGGAATTGGGGGAAACACCGAGGTGGGAGATGGGGACGGCGCCGTCGATGAGGCGGCGGCAGCCGAGGAAGAGGCGTTGAGTGGGGAGGGGTATGTGGTAAGTTTCGTGGATTTTGAGGGTGAGGGATTGAAGGCTGGTTGTGGAGGGGTTTATGTGTAGAGCTAGGGTTCCATTATCGGGAGTTTTTATGAAAACCATTTCTGAGAAATTGAAATAGGAATTCAAAGAAAAAGAGTACGAAATGAAAGAGAGTTAACCTCAGAATCAGTCCTTCAAGTTCAAATCCAAGGGAAGAAGCACTGCCTTCACAGCTTCACAACGCTGCTCCTCCTTTCGTAGATTTCATACCGCCTTCACGGCTTCACACCGCCTTCCGGTTGTATAGTCTTATATTATTATTGTTATTATTATTATTTTTATTTTTTGGGAGGAGGTGAGGGGATAAAGGGCAAAAATGCTCAATGGGAATGCAATTAATTTTTTGTACTTTTAAAAAGTTTCAATTTTAACATGTAAAAATATAATTTATACATATTTATAGAAACACTCATGGGCTACTTTAAGATTGAGCCAACTCTAAACTAGTCCATAATTAACATATGTTTTTACATGTATCTTTAAAATTGTCTTTTCTCAGCAGTGGCTTATTAAAAAATTTTGGAACCGTAAATGTACACTCAGAAGAAAGAGAAATGAGGAGAGAGAAAAAATTGATTGGCTTGCAAAGTGTGGTTTTTGGAACAGTAAATGAGACCTATGAATTCCAATGCACAATTGTGCCAGCCCACTTGTACTGCAAGACAACCATATTTGTTGACCTATTTAAGAGCATCCACATCTGTGGATATTATTTGGTTTTTACCGATCAAAGAATTATGAATGTGTTTTTAACTGATGTGGGAAGGGGTTCTTTTCAAGTTTTTAACTTATGCAAATAAAGGTTATTTGTGGGCCCTCGATGCTTAGAAGACAGAGAAATAAGAAATTAATTCGCAAGTGCGTGTTTCGCGCACCTGCTGCGCGCCTAGTTGGCGCGTGAATCATTTCTGTTCATTCATTTTCTTTTTCTGAAATTTTGCAGAAGCTTTTTCTTTTTCCTTTTTTTTTTTTTGTTTTGCTTCCTCTCTCCTCCCCCACTCTCTTTCCTATATGACCCAGGACCGGATTTTAGGGCGTGCAAGATGTGCGACCGCACAGGGCCCCAAAATTTTGGGGGCCCCTAGTCCAGCCCTGACTTAATAGTTAGTATATGTGTTTGTGATTACATTGGCCGAAAATTAGGTTTTTTACATTTTTCTCATTGTAATTTTTCTTCAATTCGTAGTTTATTTATATTTTGATAGGGCCTCACTTAGTTACTAGCACAGGGCCCCGCAAATAAAAAAACCGGCTCTGATATGACCTGATAAAAACTACCAAAAAACTAATACTGATAAGGATGCTCTAAGTAGCAACTAATTAACATATTTATATCAACTTTTTTCTTATTGTAGTTGAGGGCCATAAATATTTTTGACCTGTATAAATACCCTCAAGAAAGGGAGTGGAAAGAGTTTGCAATTTTGAATATGATAGAGAATTCACCTTATTGTTGATTTACCTTTTGTCTAACAATTTATAGGTTTATCTTTAACGGCTTATGTTGGCTAACCTTTGATTTATGAAGTTATAAGCCAACATAGACCTTTATTTTGTTTTTCAACTTCAATTGGTTTTATTTTTTTTCATCTAATATCCCATATTAGATGGTACGTTTATTATAATTTATATGAAACAACTAGTTATTTGGTATGCATTACATAATTTTACCACGCTCAATGATATGATTCAATTATTATTATTATTATTATTTTTAGTTTAGTGGTTTAATTGGATTCTCTTAATTTAATAATCTATTCAATTGACTATTTTCCTTATTTTATAATATAATATGTCTAATATATAATGACGACCTTTCATTAAATTCACTATTATTTGTAATTTGGTAATTCACGAATTAATCAAATAACACAAGATACATGCAATTTAAAATGGATACAATTTAAATTACATGTTTGATTATACCAGATATTATAGCTACGTATTATAATCCAAAAAATTATTTTATTTATACCTT
>CM008333.1:20464184-20477102 GCA_002525835.2 Ipomoea batatas | reverse complement strand
CTGTGAAGATCCATCAATTACTTCTCATTTTACATGCAAGCATGAGTTACTGTATCTTAAGAGTATAACGTGGAACAAATGTTCTGATAACTTATTAGTTGCGTTATGGCAGCATTAAGCGATGAACTCCCAAAGAATTCCCAAAGAAAAATTAGCAGAACGTCTACGTAAACATTTGAAGGAGCAAAGGTATTTGATAGTGATAGTGATAGATGATATATGGAGCACTACTGTTTGGGATAGCATGCAAAGATGCTTTTCGGATGATAATAATGGAAGTCATATATTATTGACTTCTCGGCTCAAAGAGGTGGTTGAATATGTGTCTCTTAGATGTGGTTGAAAGTTGGAATCTTTACTGCAAAGTGTTTGGTAAAATGGAATTCCCTTTTGTGTTTGAGCAAATTGGTAGAGACGTAGTGAAGAAATGTGAATGACTACCTCTAGCTATTATTGTAATAGTTGGTCTTCTCTCCAAAATGGAGAAGGAGGTAAAGTGGATGAATGTTGCAAAAAAATGTGAGTAGATCACTAATTGGTAATTTTAGTGATGCATGTTTAAGAATACTATCTTTAAATTACAACTAATTATCAGTTTACCACACCATTTGAAAGCTTGTTTTCTATATTTTATTGTTTTTTCAGAAGACTGAGATCCCTGTGAAGAAGTTGGTTAGGTTGTGAGTTGCAAAGGGATTTTTGAGGGCATTGAAGCATAAGAATCTGGAGGAAGTAGCTATGGAATGCTTGAAAGCTCTTGTTGATAGAAGTCTTGTTATAATTAGCAAACAGAGTTACAATGGGAAAATGAAGAAATTAAGGATACATGATCTATTGCGAGATTTGTGCTTGAAAGAAGCTAAACATGAAAATGTCTTGAATGTCATTGGAGATGAAAAACTTCCATTTTACAAGAAGATATCACAACACATGTTGTCCTGTTTTCAAAACCTTTCGTTAGATAAGTGATACACTAGGATGCTTGAATGATCAAATTTGGTCTAATTGCTTTCACAAATCACATTCCTTACACTCTATTCATGTTAACTTTTTATATTTCAATGGAGATGGAGTATTAAATATGATGGCAAATCTTATCCATTTGAGACACTTCGTTTTTGAGCTATCTACCAGGAATTTACTCTAATTTTGATGTAAAGCTCTTTGATCATTGGAATATGCAAAGCTTTATTGTTCATGGAAAGCATTCGGAATTTGGAAAATACCACTATTAAAGAATTTTTATGTTGAACGAATTTTTTCATTAGAAACTCCATTTGCTGTTTATAGAAACTTAGAGAATGTATCTTGGCTGGATCCTAAGATATGTACAAGGATTTGTTTACAAAGATTCATATTTTTTTTAAAAAAAAAAAAAGAAAAGAAAAGGAAAAAAGGGGGGTTGATGGTAAATAGATAAATACTGTAGAACAATTTCATATTATAATTCTTTTAAATAATTTTGCGCAACTAGGGCATCTTGAGAAACTAAGCATCCATTGGTGGCCTCTCAAACTTATTTTGTGCGACATCCCATGACAACTAATTTTCTACCAAATCGTAAGAATCTAAGACCATCTCTAAAGAATGCACCAAAACACCATTTTGGTGTAAAAATTTGGTGCAACCTTTCTCCAAGGAAGACACCAAAATAGTGTAAATGAATAGTTACACCAAATATGGTGTAACACTATTCACTTACACTATTTTGGTGTAGAATTTTTAAGATCTTTTTGCCAATTATTTTTTAAATTTATATTACTAAAAATAAATTATAAAAATTTAAAGATCTCATTGAGAAGTTTAAAACGAAATCAATATCGACTATAAAATAAGTAAAAATTAAATAAAAACATAAATTCCATTTTAAAATATTATTATTTATATCAAAATTATATTTTATATTAAAATAATAAAATTTTTAAATTATAAGAGTACAATTTATTTTAGTGTATGAATAGAATTTGGTGTATGTAAATAGATGGGAGATGAAATAAAATTTGGTGTAGCATTTGGTGTAAATAGGTTGGAGATGGAAAAAAATTGGTGTAAAAATATGTTGGGAATATTCCATTTGGTGTTTTGGTTTGGAGATGGCTGGACTGCTCTACCATGGAGTGATATGAGATTTATTGGTATGTTGTCATATCTGGATCGAGGTTCTGAAATTGATAAGTGCATGCAAAGGTGAAAAGTGGGAGCATATGAGGGAAGGTTCCGTCGATTAAAAAGGTTGGTAATTGGAAACACAACTCTCAAATATTGGAATGCCATGGGTGACCATTTTCTTGTACTCTAATGTTTAGAGTTGCATAACTGTCGTCTTTTGCAAGAGATTCCTAGTGATTTTGCAAGTATCAACGCACTAGCATTGATTCAGTTAAACAAATGTTTGGGATTATATTCTTCCCTTCTAGCTTCTGCAAAGAGGATTCAAGATGAGCAATGCAATTATGGAAATGATGCCATCCTTGTTCGTTCCGAAGAAATTTGGGTCTCTTTCTATCCATGCCCTCTATTTTACTTGACATTTCAAGCTACTTGAATATCTACTTTGAAGGATATATTAGGTAGCAATAATAATGTGTTGCAAATCATACTATTATAGATTTATTTTGGTGAGCTGAAATGGTTTTTGCATGGAAATATGATGGATGATCTCTTAGCGTTGCAGCAGCTGAATTTCTTCATCTCAAATCTCAACTGTTTTCTTTAGTCCAACTGACGTTGTACAGATTTTGCTAGAAAATTAGTTTTGTACCATAGAGTTAATTCCAGAAATGGTCCTTCGGCTATTGATTTTTACCAACTTTTGTCCTCGACTTTTAATTTGACCAAAGTTAGTCTCTTAACTATTGATTTTGTACCAACTTTGGTAACTATGGGTTAAATAGGTGTTAAAATTGAGGGCAAAAATGTAAAATTAAATATTTGAGCCTTTAATATATTATTGCAATGTAATATATACTCCGTAATTTTTTATTTTTATTTTTTTGTAAATTCTTTAACTGGATGTTGAGTGCTATTGTATATTTTATTGTTGTATTAAGTGTTTTTTTTTTTGCTTTATTCTATATTAATATTTTATTGTTCTAATTTGCCTTTTTCTGGTTGCAAATTTGGTAATCAAAGTGATGAATGAGTTGTACCATAAAACAAAAAAAAAATACAACAAAAAAAAAATTTAAAATACCGGTGCCATTTTCTACCACTTTTGCTATAAAAAAAAACACCTAATACAACAATAAAATATACAATAAAAATTATTACGGAGTATATATTACATTGTAGTAATATATCCCGTTACTCATAAACTCGCCTGGCTCGAGAAGCAGGAAGCGGAGATTTTGGCGGCTTTTTCAACGGCTGGTGGTCCCCGCGCTGCTCCTAGCAACTTTACTAATATGCATGTGTCTTGGACGAAACCAAGTATGGGTTAGGCTAAGCTGAATGTGGATGGGAGTCACTCGATGGCAAGAGGCGCTGCAGGTTGCGGGGTTGTCTTACGGGATGCTAATGGGGGCTGGATTGAGGGTTTCACGTATAACATTGGTCACTGTTCTATAGGGGAAGCTGAGGCCTGGGGCGTGCTCCAAGGATTACTCATGGCATCTAGACACGGTATTTCGAATCTCATTGTAGAGAGTGATTCCAAGCGAACGATCGACCAACTTCGGGGACTTATTCCTATCGCGGGCCAACATAATAGCGTTCTCAATAGATGTATTGCTGCCGTGGGATCCTTTTGCCAAGTGCTTTCCACGCATGCGTATAGGGAACAAAACCGGATTGCAGATGCTATGGCCAAACGAGCTTTGTTGGGTTCAAGCGGGCTTATGCTGTGGTCTAATCTCCCTGGTGGGCTAAGTGAAATGTTACACGAAGATAATATTGGGGCTAAGTTTATTAGGAGAACTCCCACAACGGGAGTGTGTTAATTTTCTTTTTTTTTCCTCTCGGGGTTTGATCCCTTCATGTTCTGATAAAATAAAATAAAATAAAAGGCTCAAATATTTAGTTTTACATTTTTGCCCTCAATTTTAACACCTATTTAACAAAGATTTAATAGAAGGACCAAAATTAGTACAAAATTAATAGTTAAAGGACCAACTTTGGTCAAATTAAAAATCGATGACAAAAATTGATTAAATTCAGTAGTCGAAAGACCATTTCTGAAATTAACTCTTTTTATTTTCAAAATAATACTAATATCTCATAAAATTCGAGGATGACCAGTGGAGAAGGAGTATCCATATCCTTTTCCCATCCTCATTGAGGAATTTATGGTAAGGTCAATTATTTCACTATTAATTCATAATATCATATATATCAAAAACAAGTAATGAAGATCAAAAGAAATTATTGAATTGATAGTGTTCAACAAAGTTAGGGAATATATAAATACTTCAGTTTCAAGAACAAATCAATCATATCACACAAGCAAATTAAACAACAACAACAATGGCGATTCACACGACATTAACCTTAGCCATTATTTCTTTAGTTTCTTCATTTGCTCATGCCTATGATCCAAGCCCTCTTCAAGACTTCTGTGTTGCGTCAAATGACCCCAAAGCCACAAGTACTCATAAATTTTTATTTTTATTTTGTGACTTTAATTAATAGTAAGATCGCTATATTTGTGATTAATTTGAAAATTTGTGTGCAGTTTTTGTGAATGGAAGGGCGTGCAAAGATCCAAAGCTTGTAACAGCAGAAGATTTCTTCACCTCAAGTCTTAATACTACTAAGTTTCCAGCGTTCGCGGGTTCAACATACAGTGCGGCTAGCATTAACGAAATACCTGGACTTAATACCCTCGGCCTCACTTTGGTCCGTAATGATTTTGCACCAAATAGCGTATCTCCACCCCACATTCACCCTCGAGCAGCTGAGCTTGTCCTCATCTTAGAAGGAAGTGTCTACTTTGGATTTGTGACCGTTGATCCAAGTGACATAACCAAAAATCGTGTTTATGCAAGTACATATAACACTGGAGATGTTTCCGTAATCCCACAAGGTCTCATTCACTTTGGGGCAAACATCGGAACTGGAAATGTAAGTACTATTGCAGTTTTAAATAGTCAAGATCCTGGGTTTAATTTTGTACCAGACCAGCTCTTTGGATCAAATCCACCAATCTTAGATGATGTATTGTCCAAAGCTTTCAGAGTGGATAAGAAAGTGATAAATCAAATTAGAGCAAAATTCTCTTAGGAGAAATATTTTTTTAATGTAAACAATAATTAAAGGTTATTTCTCTAGCCATTGTAATGTAGCAATAATACTCAATATTATGGTATGATATTTTATCGTGTAATAATCACTTGTTTACTAGTTGCATGAAATACAAACAAATAAATAATGATATTGGATTATAATGATTTTTTTAAATGTGTAAAATGAAATTCAAACGTCTAATTTTAGGCCATGAAAATTTCTTTCCCTAATAGGGCCTTTGGTTGGAGAGAGGGAATTATAATGGAAAGAAATTGTAATTTGATGAATAATATGAGAATAATGTGAAAAATTAAATTTCAGTGTTTGGTTTGCAAGAATAGAATTATTGGGAATTTCAATTCCAATGTTTGGTATACATAAAATTACATGGAATTGAAAGGGAATAAGTAGTATAAAGTAAAAAATGCTCATCATTATTATTATTATTATTATTATTATTATTATTATTATTAAATGACAAGTATCTCTCAAACCCATCTACAAAGTCAAACACCAAAATATAACATATTCAAATACCCGGCATCTACAATATCTCTTGAATTGGACAGACTGTAAATAATTTTCATACAAATACTACTTTAAATGTTAAGCTTCATTAATGATGTTATGATGTTATGTTGGTTGATGACGAATTTATCATACGAAGCTCAGCTTAAAGCCAAAGAGCAACAAGTTCATGAGTTGTTGTACATTTAGCCATGTAGGCAAGTTCTCGCATCAAAATCCAGAATTTGCTCATGTAATGAAAGTTAAATATACAATAACTGAAAAACACTCCACATCCAGTTAGAGAATTTATTTAAAAAATTATTATTATTATTATTACGGAGAATATATTACATTGCAATAAACCAAAAAAATCAAAAATAAAATACATGAAAAAATTTTGATTACTTCAAACAATTTAACATAAAATGTCAAAAATAAATATATTGACTCACATTGTCCCTATATAATCTTGTGATGGGGGAAAGAAAACAAAGTGAAGAAGAAAGGTTAAAATAGTTGGTTTTACATTTTTGCCCTCAATTTTAACAACTATTTAACATAGATTTAACAGAAGGACCAAAATTGGTACAAAATCAATAATTAAGGGACCAATTTTGATCAAATTAAAAGTCGAAAACAAAAATTGGTAAAAGTCAATAGTCGAAGGACCATTTTTGGAATTAACTCTGTACCATATGGCCATGAGCTTATGCAACTCTTTTCTATTTTTAATATAAAATCTTGCCTTTTTTATTAAACAGAAAAGTCATACTAAATATTTTAAGGAAAATATAATATGTATTCCCATTTTCTACTTCTACTTTTTTTTTTTTTAACTTTTACTTCTACTTTTAAATTCTTGATGTGAACACTTTTTTGGGATAATGAAAATAACATATCATTATTTGTCATAGATGAAAATTTAGGAATGTACATAATAGAACTTATATCTTAAACTCAACACTATTTTTGGTAAAACTAATGTTGGGTAGTTTAGTAGTAGTTATTTATTTATTTTATTGAACAAAGCCTTCATGAGTTTTGACATCAATTACAATAAGACAAAAACATAATAAACTTTATAAGAGTTCACTTAAAGTAAAGTTGGGCGTTTGGTCTAGTGGTATGATTCTCGCTTTGGGTGCGAGAGGTCCCGAGTTTGATTCTCGGAACGCCCCTTTTCCTTATCGATTTAAGCTTTGGATAGTACTTCACTTTGTGGGGGGAGGGGTAGATTATTTATCTCATTTTTATTAACCGAAATTTTTGCATTCATTCACAATTATTAGTCTATACTAGGCTAGTTTTTTTTTTTTTGATCAGGGGGGACGGGTGGTACCCGAGGGAGGAAACATGAGCTTTCATCTACTCTCCCGGACTCTGCGATCGCATGTAGCACGGGCCATATTTTGGAGATAGGCCTCCTCACTAATCATTGGGCTGGAGCAAAGATTCACCTAGGTCCCCTGTTGGAGCGCACCAAGCTCTGCAAGTGAGTCCGCTACCATGTTTTGCTCCCTATAGACCACCTGGATATTAATGTTCCAGTTTCTCCGAATCCAGCACTGAATCTCCTCGATGATCCGTCTGATGGGTCCCCATAGCTCAGTGCTAGTATGAATCCACTCAATGATCTTTCTGGCATCCGATTGAATCTCGATATCTCTAAAGCCTTTCTCCCAAGCCCATTTCATGCCTTTGACAATGGCGGTGGCTTCCACCTCCTCCGGCGATGTGATCTCCAGATTGTTTGCAAAGCCGTCAATCCATCGACCATTTGCATCCCTCAGGACTCCACCAATTCCTGCTTTCTGAAGCGCAGTCTTGACGCTTCCATCAACGTTGATTGTGTGCCGGCAGCAAGTGGAGGGATTCCAGCGAAGCCTGGCCCTCCTTTCTATGGTTGTGCCCCCTCCTATGCTCATCTCTCTCATGAAGGCTCTGCAGGTTTCGTCGTTCGCTTCCCTAATCCAAGCTACTTTTCTTTGAGCGCTCATTTCTTCACCTTTAAAGATTGCATTGTTTCGCCATCTCCATAGCCACCATGCAGTGATAGTGAACTTGCGAGGCCCTTCCCTGTTATCTGCATGGTTTCTCCCAGAGATGTTGCTAATCATCCATCTTCTAAAATTCATCAGGTCCCACGCGATTCTCTCTGCACTCCCAAAAACAATCTCCCACACCTCTGTAGCTTTTCTACAGTCCTTAAGGATATGCTATGTAGTCTCTTCGCACTCTGGACAAAACTTACAGCTTCCATCGCTTGTCATGCCCCTTCTTTTCCTTTCAGCATTCCCTAGGACTCGGTCATGTAGAGCAAGCCACATAAAAGTCTTCATTTTGCTTGGTGCTTTGATCTTCCAAAGGGTTCCCCACGCTGGTTCCTGCACGTTAGTCTCATTGCATTTAATTAGTTTATAGGCGGAATGAACTGAGAACTTACCCGAGGCTTCATGAGCCCAGTAGAGCTCGTCCATCACGTCATCCGGCTCCAACACTAAAAGCTCCAGTTTTTGTTTAATCTCCTCAGGTAGGGAACTTAACTCCGCCCACTTCCAACCCATAGTGACGTCCCAAAAATCTGCCACACTTTTGTTGGTTAAAGTGTCTTGGTGAGTCTCCTGAACTAGGGTGGATAATGGCTTTTCATGGATCCAAGAATCCTTCCACAATCTGGTCTCCTTGCCATTTCTCACACTAAATCTCATTCCCTGGTGTATGAGAGGGAAAGCTATGTTGATTCCTCTCCATGCATTTGAACTGCATTTCTTTGCATTAAAGATTTCCAACCCTTGTTGTCCATGGGCATACTTAGTTCTCATCACTCTCGCCCACAGGCTCTCCTTTTCTTTCATGAGTCTCCACCCTAGTTTGGCCATAAAAGCTAGGTTGACGTCCTTGGAAGTCCTGATCCCCAGTCCACCTTCTTCTTTTGGCATAGTCACGACATCCCAGCGGATGAGGTGGCACTTCCGTTTCTCTGAAGTTCCCCCCCAGATGAAACGGCGGATTCGCTTGTCAATTGCTTCCCATATACCAACAGGCATAAACATAGATTGCATGCTGTAGTAAGGGATAGTGTGCAGAACTGATTTGGCGAGTACTTGTCTCCCGGCTAACGTGAGAAAACCAACTTTCCATCCCTCTAGTCTTGCATCAATTCTGTCAAGAATTGGGGAGAGCATACTAGTGGTGACTCTACCATGGATCGACGGAACTCCAAGGTATCTTCCCATGTTGGTAGTAGATGAAAATTTAGGAATGTACATAATAGAACTTATATCTTAAACTCAACACTATTTTTGGTAAAACTAATGTTGGGTAGTTTAGTAGTAGTTATTTATTTATTTTATTGAACAAAGCCTTCATGAGTTTTGACATCAATTACAATAAGACAAAAACATAATAAACTTTATAAGAGCTCACTTAAAGTAAAGTTGGGCGTTTGGTCTAGTGGTATGATTCTCGCTTTGGGTGCGAGAGGTCCCGAGTTTGATTCTGGGAATGCCCCTTTTCCTTAGCGGTTTAAGCTTTGGATAGTACTTCACTTTGTGGGGGGGAGGGGTAGATTATTTATCTCATTTTTATTAACCGAAATTTTTGCATTCATTCACAATTATTAGTCTATACTAGGCTAGTTTAGTCTAGTCTAGTCTAGTTTTATAATCACCAAACAAGCTAAATATAAATTATTCCATACAAAATAATTAATATCTAAATCACAAAAGTTTAAGAACAATCATTTTTTTTTTACAATTTTTATTTATTAAATCATAACTATTTAATTCTTAGTGATTATTGAGTTTCTTAACCTAGTGGATTGTGAATGGATAATTTTTGTTTTCACAACTTTATTAAACTTTTAAATTTGTTATTGTTCTCAGTAGTCTGTTGTTAAAAAAAATAAAATTTACAAGTATAATATAAATATAAAAAATCAAGATTAAAGCATACAAATATTTATGAATGTTATGAAACATATAATAAATTTTGTCTGTGATAGATGGAACGTACAGTATATTGATGGTGTTATTACTTCTTAGAAGTAAAGACTTTTTGTACTTAATTAAATTATTGATTTTGTTGATTTTCTCAATTGAGCCATTTGTTAAAATAATTTGGCAATTTCAATTTTATTAATATTCAATTTAGTCTTAACTATAGTAATTCTAACGAATTTAAATTTTTACTATAGCAATTTTATCAAATTTAGCAATCAACTATACTAGTAAATGGTTATGTTATGGGCATGAGTGTAAATACACAAGGGACAACGGAGTCGCACTGTACAGTGTACACCCCTGCGCAGTATAGCAATTCTCATTTCATCGGTAGGGAGTAGGGAACAAAAGCTTAGCAGCGTTGCTTCTCATCCTCTTCTCGGCTAGTCGCCTACCGGTACCGCCAAGCCCCGTTTGGGGAGACACGGTATACTATCCTCTCAATCTCTCTCTCTCTCTCTTTCTCTCAATTGACTCGAATTTAGGGTTTTTACTGGCAAAATCACTTACAATCGCAGAGGAGAATTCTCATGGCGGCAACTCTGCTCTCCAAGCCTACGCTTTCCTCTATTTTCCTCGGCCAGCAATTGTAAGTTCACGCCTTTTCACCTATTTCAAAAGGTTCAGATTTCTGTATTCTTAATTCTCCTTCCCTTTTTATTGCAGATGCAATAGAGGAAATTCGAAGAGTTCTCCACAGTGTGGGTGGATTCTCTCGAAGAGGTCTCAGTCGCGTGGGTTGAGCCTCATGGTCCCCAGGTGTGCGGTGGATACAGCGTCCTTTGGAGGTAACAAGCTTTTATCCGCTCTTAAGTGTGAGCGAATATTTTTTTTTTTTTTTTGAAAAAGAGTAATTAAGTTTAAATTATGCCAATATTTAGTAGATGAATTAAAAATTACAAAGAAAAGCGAAAAGGAAGATGGACAACATGAGGAAATGCCTCTTTATAGTTATAGTTCTGAAGATGTTTGGTTGAAGTAATAGGGAAACATGAGGAAACAAGGGGTGCTGGGGGATTGATTGGTTTCTCTTTGTGGTTAATGAAGAAATGCACATGCAAAAGACAATAATTGGAGTTCATTTTCATTTGCCAGAATTCTTGTTAGCTTATATTTCAAGCATGATTCGCAGAATTAAGGAATGCAATCAACTGGATATCTATGTAATGTTTGGTTTACTTGGTCAATAATTGGTTGAGCAGAAACTTTGGCTATTCTTCTTGCTACTTTTCTAGTATAGTAGTATTCCTCTTCAGCTTTACCTGTTATGCACCACTAGAAAAGTAGAAATTAATGTGCTGGACCAATCATTCTGGCTTGGACCTCTTAACCATATTCCTTTTTTTTTTTCAAGTGTCAACTTATTTTCCCTATAAGCATTGATTACCTTGCTTCTATCACAACTTTTGTACTTTCCAGGATTACTGAAGAGGAAAACCCCAAAAGTTAAATGGAAGCTATATGAAAATTCTGATACTAAGATATATGAACTGGAATTATGTGTCTGTTTTTTCATTTTAGAATCAGCTTCTCCTGTTTACCATTCCTCTTTTGTATGCAATTACTCATCTAAGGACCGACTTTTTTTTTTTTGGATTTCTATAGGCAACATTCCTAAATTTTCTCGGGTTAATGTTTGGGACCCTTATAAGCGCCTTGGTATAACTCGTGATGCTTCTGAGGAAGAAGTGTGGGGTGCTCGCAATTTTTTGTTAGATCAATATTCTGGTCATGAGAGAAGTATGGAATCCATAGAAGCTGCTTTTGAAAAAATACTGATGGCAAGCTACCTGAATAGAAAGAAGACAAAGATTAACTTGAAGACAAGACTAAAAAAGAAAGTCGAAGAGTCTCCACCATGGGTCAAGAACCTGCTCAGTTTTGTGGAAATGCCTCCTGGTGTTATTATTTTAAGAAGATTATTCCTGTTTGGATTCATGGCAGTCTGGAGTGTAATGAATGCTGCTGAAGCTGGACCTGCTTTCCAGGTTTGTGTTGCATTTCCTGTTTCATTTACAACAATAGCCACTTGAGCTTGGCAGTTGGCATACTAATTTTTTGCTGCAAGGCCTTCTTTTGTGTTATGCTCTCCCTACCAGAAAACTTGTGAATTTAGGATGCAACTTGCAACTTAATTTCTAAATAAGATAATACTATTAAATGGCTAGCTTTGAAACTTAACTATAAAGTATGATGCTGCATGATTTAGGGTATGAATGCTAGTTTTTCAACATTCTTGTTGCTAAGCTTGCTTTCAGTGCTCTTGAGTCTTACAAATTATCCTGAGCGTGCTCATGCTTAGAGTGCTGATTGTTCACTTTAATGGTGTGCCATAGTGTGTCCCTCAGGAAATATTCAGATCCATTGAATTGATTGTTCACTTACAATTTGAAGAAATGTTCACTTTAAAAATACAAAGATTTCACATTGAATAAACTAAATGTTTATTTGGGCATGTAACCATGACCATCATAGTTGTTGTACTCCACTGAAGTACTGTTTTTACTACTGTTCCTTTCTGATTTGCAGTGCGGGAGAGGGGGTTTTGTGTTCATGGCGGTTAGTTTATAGTGTTAATGTGAATAGACAATGCAATAAAGTTTGTCTAGTTTAGGCGTGTTGTCGCTTTTAATGTTAAAGATAAAATGAAATGGAGAATCAAAATATCCAAAGTTATATTAGATTTCTGATTGTCTAAAGGATTTTATTTTGTTAAAATGCTGGCATGATCCTTGTCTCTTAGGCAGGGACTGTAAATTGTAATTTCAGTTCAGATGATGTTTTGTACCAAAGCAATGCAATTTTCTCCTGTAGCTTGCACACAGACCATAACACACTCTTTTGGATGTGAGAGTTGGCATCTTTCTTAGATGGATATCTTTCATAAGCTTTATATACATGGTGATGTTGAACCTTAGAAACTTAAACATTTCCTTGTGACATAATTCTATAGTAGTATCCTCATGTTCACTATTGTTGTGCCATATCCAGGTAGCATTATCTTTGGCAGCTTGCATATACTTCCTCAACGACAAGACAAAGAGCCTAGCTAGAGCTGCCATCATCGGGTAAGTTTGAGAGGCATACAAATTTCATTTCCGAAATTCTCCATTGTCTGAAACTTCTCCTCATAATAATAGCCTACCTAATAATAGCCTACCTTCTATATTTCAGATTCGGTGCCCTC
>CM008333.1:20431210-20443792 GCA_002525835.2 Ipomoea batatas | reverse complement strand
AGTTATACCATGGTCCTGGAACTACTGGTACAAGTTCATTTTTATTCTATTACAAGTTCATGTTTATGTATTATTATGTTTTTATAAATTTTGTATAGGTATAAATGAAGGCCTTAAATAGGCTCAAAGCCAATTTAAATAGGTTCAAAGGCCTATTTAAATAGGCTCAAAAGCCTATTTAATACTCCCTCCGTCCCATTTTACCTGTCCTATTTACTATTCATTGGTCAAACCAATTCTTTCTTCATTGCTTATTTTCTTTAGTAATTTTTTATTATTTTTAAATTTAATTTTTTGTGTTTAATAGTACTTTTGATGTAGTTTCTAAATATATAAATTTTATATATTAATACTAAACTTAATATTATGAAAAATTGGATTAAAAATAACTTCAGTCAAGCTTCGTTAAATGAACCAGACAACCAAAATGGGACGGAGGGAGTACATATTTTGAAGCCTTTATAAACGCCTATATATTATGTAGGCCTTTAAACAGGCTTTCAGGCCATGTCAGGCCTTCCGTAGGCCCAGACTCAGGCCTACTATGAAGCCTGCATACAAGCTCAGGCTCAGGCCTTGTATTTTCATAAAAAGTCCAGGCCTAAATATACAAAGTCTGGCTTGGCCTGGTCTATTTACAACCCTATGTATGAGATAGGTCGAGTTATAATAAAAATGTAAGGATTAATATTTGATGCATATGTATAGATGCTATACAACAAAAGAGAATCTATCACATTATTAAACAACAAAGTCAATATTAATCGAGTCTTTTTTTCTTTTGCAAAATATCTAAGACTTATTATTAAGAAACTCTTTTATTTCTAATTAACAAAATATATATACTTTCCTAAACATATTTATTATTTAATTATTATATATCTAAATTCATTCACATTTTTAATTATTACATACATTATTAATTGGTCCCAATTAGATACATTATTATTTGTTACCAAACAATTAATATATATTAATCACACGTAAAGCTATTATGATCTTTAATTGTGATTTGTGATTATGCATTTATTAATAATATAATTAAATATTTTACTAAACATAGTTGATTATATAATAATATGATTAAATATTTTCAAAACACACTCGTTGTTTATAGCTATCAATTGATTTTAGTTATAATCGTTGATTTATTAATAATATAGTTAAATATTTTACTAAATAGAATTACTAATCGATTTTAATAATGATCATTGATTTAATCATATTCACCTAACATTTATCAATTAATTCTAATTATGATTGTTAATTTATACATAATATAATTAAAAATTTTACTATATAGAATTGACATTTATTAATTATTAGTTGATTTTAATTTAAATATTTGATTATATATAATCCAATTTATATTTAGTAAAATATTTAATTATATTATTAATAAATAAATAATAATAATATTTATTAATAATATAATAAAATATTTTCCTAAACATAGTTGATTATAATATTTGATTATATATAATCCAATTTATATTTAGTAAAATATTTAATTATATTATTAATAAATAAATAATAATAATAGTGTATGTAACTGAGAACAATTAATAATGTATCTAATGCCAAGCACCTTGTGTTCAAATGGCATGTAGTGGCCTCTCTCAAATGAAAGGTCATGAGTTCGAGCCTCAGCGGAGGAGATATCGAAATTGACTCTGCTTCAACAGGTTGAGAAAAGTATAGATGAACAGATACTACAATGTAATAGAGTCAGTTGTATTCAAAATAATAATAATAATAATAATAATGTATCTAATAATTAAAAATGTGTAGGAAATTAGATATATAATATTTAAGTAATAAATATGTTTAGGAGAGTAGATATGTTTTGTTAATTAGAAATAAAAGAATTTTGTAAGTGTTTGAATGCAAAGTTCAAGAGTCTAATTAAACTTTTGAATAAAGTTGAAAGGTTTACGCTTTTTTCCAAAAAAGAAAAAAATAGAAAGGACAGTTAAAGTCATTGCTTTACGAGCATACTGAAGTTGGCATTGAACGCCATTATTAAAGTGCATTTAAAGCTTCAAACCGAAGCCCAGCAATCAAGCAAATTCATCACTAAAATGGGATCTTGATTCTTGGCTAGCAGGTACTTGAGTTTTCTGGAAAGAAAAAGAAGAGAGAGAGAGAGAGAGAGAGAGGCTTCAAATCTTCAATTCATTTCTCGGTGGGCTTCGTAGCTGATTTTCCATCTGCATATTGGTGGGCATTCTTCTTCTCTTCCTGGTTATTTGATTACTCTGCTTCATTTTTTCTGTTCTTTGGGAATTTCTTTGGTGCTTTTGCTTCATTTCTTGATGATTTGTTAAGTCGGGAAAACGGTGCAGATGAAATGTCACCCCTTTTCCATCTTTACTTATCAATTCATCATTTAAAAAAAAAAAAAACATATTAGCATTTATCTGATCATCTGTTCAGAGTAAAATGTAGATTTGATTTGCAAAAACAGGCTGCAGGTTTTAGACTTTAGTTGAGCTCCAAGCTTTAAACTTTCTAATGGCTCAAAAACTTGCTGCTAAATCACGAATGCCTCATTGACTATTCTGGAAATTTAGTACAAAAACCTTGAAAATTTTTACAATGTTGTGTGATTCGTAAAGTTCCTTGTACTTTGCCAAAGATACATAGGGTGTGAGATTATAACTTGTAAGGAATAAGATATTACTTTACAAAGTATAGCTAACCCAGCCAAGTTGGTCGGGTTATTAGCTTTGTAACCATAAGGGACTATTGGCCTATTTGCCTTCTTGATTTTAGCCGGTCAGCTATGGTCAATCTAGGCTGATTTACCTATCATTTGCTAGCTAAGGTCACAACGCAGGGTTTACCGCACACCCTCAGGTAGTGGGAAAATACAACATTGTAAAGAATTTCCAAGAACATTTGATAATGCTTAATTGAGGAAACCCAGTGGTTTGCTGTGGGGTTAAGCTTTGTTGTAGACTTAGACATGGCGCCAATGACCTTGTGGTCTAGTGTCACGAAGTGGCTCTCCTATATAGGAGGTTATGGGTTCAACAGATACTACATTGTAATAGAGTCAGTAGTACTAAAAAAAAGTAGATTTAGACACGGCTTGTGTAAGAAAAAGGAGATAGCACGTTGTGGTGAGTAGAAGTCCTTGCTTACATTTGTATGCAATGCTTAGTGTGCACAACAATCGCCTTCTCTTGAGCATAATCTTTTGAAGCTTACGGATTGTTTAGTAACTTACAAGTGCGTTGAAATGCCTTCTGCAAGAAATTTTTTTTGCTAGACGTGGGAGAATGCTGCACCGTGTAATAGAATGGTGACTAATTATAAATATTTAGCTGCAATACTACGAGAGTTGATAAATATAACTTGTATCATGCTTATCTACAAAATTTTGACACGAAATGAATTTTCCTTCTTTGGTCTTTGATAGCACACTTGCTATCTTCACATGGTGCTATAGTATATAGAAACTTTATTACTCACTAAGTATTTAGAAATGCCATAATGATGCTCCTATAAATGATTAGTTTAATTAATGTGTTTATGTTTTTGTATCATTAATCACCTTCAGAGTCTAGCATATTGTATATTGAAAAGCTATGAAAGCAATAAGATAGCTAGGAATCATAGGATTCAACTCTGCTCTGTTGAAAATGAAAAAAGTTGGCATTTTTCCCCATGTACAGTGTTGCATGTCAATAATAGATGGGAAAGGAAAATGGAGATTCTTGATATGGTAAATGCCTTCGCCCTTCTGACTGACTTTGTTTAGAATTGTTCCAATTTTTTTTTGGGTGACGATGGAAATCCACAGCGACTACCCGAGGGTGTGCATGGGTAAACCCCGCCTTGTGATCCTGGCAAAGGATTACAATGAGGTAAATCAGTCTAGGTTGTCCATAACTGACTAGCCCAAACCAAGAAGTCCAATAGGCTGCTCTCATTGAAAGTCGAACTTAGAACCTTGTGGTATTGCCCCAGAATTTTTCCAATTTGTTTGACTGAGAGGAGCATTTATCTCGCTCGTTCTGTGTGTTTTCAACCCACCTCATTTGGCAGGAAGGGTCGACTAGAGGACAATATAGGAACAAATCTGGCGTTGATTAGAAATTTATATTCATGGCAGTCATAGATGGCTAACTTGAGGACTTTCTTGTCATTAATTTCCAATTTCCGTGTCTCTGCATAGAGTTGATAGATTTTATTAACTGGCTGACTTTTGTATTACCCAACTGTTAAGAGAATATTAGCTAAATGTTAAGCAGTTCAAATGTTTATGTTTTGTTTCAATTGTTTATGAAGTTTAACATTAAATTCTGTCCATCTTGACCACTCGCTTCTTGGCTTCCTGCAGTAATAATTGCAGTCTAGGCATCTCGAGACAAAAGCAAAAAAATAGCCAACAAAGACCAGGCAATGGTGTCCTCTAATTCTGTAAGTTGATGGCACTTCTGTTGTATATTGCTATCTTGCTATAGCCTAATCTTGCTAATAGCTCATGAGTGGTAACAAAGGGTTTTAAGGTTGTCTTTGGAATGTGGTGCCTTGAAAGGAAATAGGAGAGATCCAGAAGACTAAAATATCGAAGGCTGTGCTTGACCTAAATTTTCACATTGACAATGTTTTTATGACATTAGAAGTAATATTGGCCCTGTTTGGTAACATAGTTAGCTTATCAGCCAATTTTTGCTTATTTAACAACTATTAGCTGTTTGACTTGGTAAAACAAAACAATCATGTTTGATTAATTAGCTTTTCTGTAACAGCTTATTGCTCCAAAATGCTAAAATTCAAAGCAGCTTTTTCGATCAGTTTTTTGAGAAAGTCATTTTGCATGTAATCAACTATCAGCTGTTAGCCAACCCCACTAACTCAATCAGCTAACAACTATTTACCAAACACCCCTTGTCTTGAGTCTAGACAAAATGCCGTGATTCAAGTTTTATTACTTCTCTGATGGTTTACCTGTTGGAAGCCTGTTTTAACTTGTTTATGATTCAGCTGAGGTCGTCTTCCAAGAAATCAGATGGGAAAAAACCAACAAAAGAAACGGGGAAAGGAAATTCAGTCTCAGACAATAACAAATCAGATGGGAAAAAACCAACAAAAGAACCGGGGAAAGGAAATGCAGTCTCAGACAATAACAAATCAGATGGGAAAAAACCAACAAAAGAAATGGGGAAAGGAAATTCAGTCTCGGACAATAACAAGGAAAGTGGAAGCAGGAAAAGGAAAATTGATAAAGTCCAGGAGAAACCGAAGCCAAGTAACAAATCTGTAAGTGAATACCGAAAACAGAAAATCTTTTGTTTAAATGTATCATATATGCTGCATAACAGTTAAAGAATGAATTTTCAGGCGAAAACCTCTACAGGAAAGTCTTCGGCTACAAGTCAAAAAGTGAAGGAGAAGGCAAACTTACGTCCAGAGAAGACCAAGAAAGGGAAAAACAACCAGAAACCAGGTAGCACGAGCAAGAAAACCCCGCTAAAAAGCCCAAAACGGGTAAGTGCACAAGTTTTGTCTCCAATACATTGTATTTGATTTGTTTTCTCAGTGCTACACTATGCTTACTTCTAGTGGGTCACCCATCCTGTGACTACTGTAAGCCTTTGACTATCTGGTTGCCATATCTACTTAAAACCAAATGGTAATAAGTAGGTGAACATTAACCATTTAACCACATCCCTCAGTAAGTCAAAACGCCACTTCTCTAATTGAGCAGGGGCCGAGCCCAACATATATGTTCTCTATATTGCTTGAAATATCACATTTGTAGCCCCTCCACTCTCAGGAAACAACTTCAGTTAAGGAAGTTAAAGAACCAAGCGCACGTAAAATCAAAATAATGCAAGCTCTTGGTTTGGTTGCTCCTACTGGTTCCCCATTCCAACAAAAACGGACCAGTTCTCTGAAACGCGTTAAGTAAGATGTTTCGAGCTGCTGCAGTATCTAAATTTTGTCTTCGAGCATTCGCAACTAGAGATGCTCTAGATGCTGCCCAGGTATTCCTAGCTAGAGAGCTTATGTCAATTGTCTCTTTTGTGCTCCTTGTAAAGTGCTTAGCTTGTTCTGGTTGAAAGTAGAAACTTGCATTTTGACAAGCATAATCTTCTTTTGTTAAATATGATATTAAGGTATCAAGCAATTAGAGTAAATTCCCAAAATGGTCCTTCGACTATAGCCTTTTCTCAATTTAGTATCTTAACTTTCAATTGCACCTAATGTGGTCCTTTGACTATTAAAAATTAAGCCAAAACGGTCATCCATTAACCAACCGTCATCTTAGCGTCAAATATGAGGGCAAAATGGGAAATTTATGGTACAGAGTATTATAGCGTCAACTCTGATGTCATAGTAGATTATTTTAAATTAAAATTATGAAAAAAGTAATCGCCAGTCAAATTGTGCTAGACTATGAATAACGAATCCAAGAAACTTCAACATTGCCAATATCCCTGCAAAAAAAAAAACCCAACAAGTTAGACATATTTCTTTCTGCAGGTTTGTCAAAGTTGGGTTGCATTGAGTTTCATGGACAAGATTTACAGACCATTTGCGAGCAAGCTCTATCTCTTTGGCTTTAAGGGTGAGAGCAAGGTTGAGGGGGTACTGTTGAAGATGCCGCCGGGGTAGCCGTACACGTTCGGCGATAGGTTGTAGATCTTGAAGATGAGAATAAAGTGGATGGGTAGCGTTAGATTGGGTGGGGGAAGATGAGAATAATGATTTGGGAATTATATATATATCGAAAACAAAATTGCTGTTTATTTAAAACAAAGCTTCAGCCAAAACAGCGTCCTGAATACAAATAGGGGACATTATGCCACTCCCTGCCACCAGCATTAAACACAACTTCCCTAGCTAACAAATGGGCTATCGAATTCGCAGATCCCATGTCAGCCAGAATAAGATAAAAAAAAAGTGATGTTACTATGTCTCTTGAGGCCATTGATTACCAAATGAGAGTCCGTTTCCACCTGCAAGGCCGTGAATCCCAGCTCTTTTGCCCACTTAATTGCCTCTCTAACTGAAATTGCTTCCGCCACCTTAGCATGGGGCACTCCTATACGCTCGAGGATGATTTGGCAGCCACGAACGCACCTTTAGAGTCCTTCAAGACACAGCCATAAGCTGACCTTTTAGAGTTAATATAAATCGCGGCGTCCGTATTCAGCTTGAAAACTGAATTGCAGGCGTATAGTATGTACCTCATCAAGCATGGATATAAGTTTCACTTCCAGCGCTGATGCTCGAGTCGATCAGAGAGGGATAAGGGAGGAGGATCATTTGAGGAATGGAAGACGGGGAATTGTCTTGGGTTTTGGATGGTGATCCTCTGGATCTTGAGTTTTCTAGTCCTCTGGATCTTGAGTTGACCTCTATCGTCGACGCTGCAACATTCTTTTAACAGTTCTTGGACGGGCTTGGCGTACTTGGATTTTCTCGATCACCACTGCATTGCCTACTCTGAGAGAAGACCCGAAGTGGACTTGGTAGTTTTGGCCAACTAGGCTGTCGCCTACGCCGGGTATGCCGGCGCCGCAACTCAAATGGTATATATATATGCCGGCGATGCCTGGCAAGCGGATGAGCCTTGTTGGCCCACTTTGACCATTAAACCTTCAAGATGAAAGCAGGTGGACAAATGAGATGAAATTCCCTTTTTGTCCTCATATTTAACGCTTGGATGACGGTTGGTTAACAGATGACCGTTTTGACTTAATTTTCAATAGTTAAAGGACCACATTAGGTGCAATTGAAAGTTAAGATACTAAATTGAGAAAAGGCTATAGTCGAAGGACTATTTTGGGGATTTACTCCAAGCAATTATTAGTAATGACTTACATTTGTGGATATTGAATTGAATGTGTATATATATGTCAAGCTTTTCTATTAGCCCACATGGCCACATGTGGAATACAGTTCGGTTTAAGGGTGTGTATTGAGTAAATTTTGTTCTTAGTATAATAACTTGCAAACCACACATGAGATTTTTAGCGGCCTAATTAAATGCTACTCCGTATTTATTTTTTAGATGGTTTTTTATGCCAAATTTAATGAAAATCTAGATCCACTTCTTTTTTTCTTTTTTTCTTTTTTTTTTGTTTTGTTTTTTTGTTTGTTTTTGTATTTTTAAAATTTTTATTTACATTATAGGGTCATACATAACCAAACATCAATATTGGTACTCATTTCGATTCCACCCTACCACCAAACATGCAAAATACTTTTACTAAATCCTATTACCATTATCAAGCATTTGATTCCATTCCAATCCGATTCACATGTGCGAACTAAACAGGCCCTTAATTTGTTGTGAATTTCCCTTCCATAATCTTGTGAAGGTTAACTATTAATGCACGTCTAGTAGTGATTTTTGCATTGCATGAGAATTATTCCCAATTCTTAGAACCTGTTTAGTAAGGTGTTTGGAAGCTTATTAATTTTATGTTCAAAATGAGAATGTTCCTTAATTTGAAAAGTATAAAATGAAAGGTAGTTGTTTTTAAAAAATTTCTTTCATAAGTTGTTAAATTGTAAAAAGATTCGTACTAGATCACAACCAACTTAAATGCATCCCTTTTTTTTTTTGAACGGAATAACTTAATTCATTAAATCATAAAAAAGACAATCAACAAGAAGAAACATAGGCAGAATGTCCAATCACTTTCCGCAACCTGACTCAGAAACGACCTTCCAAGCCACATTGTGGACGACACAATTTGCAGATCGCTTAACAAAACGGAAATCAACACCATTTATTACTCGAGGTGCCAGGCCCAAAATAGTACGTACAAAGACCCGAGGTCCCGACCCAAATAATAAATAAATAACAAGAGCTATAGCACAAATAGAGGGCCAAGAATACAAATGCTATCGTTAGGAACTGAACCTTGGTATATGAACTAAAGGTTGGGACCTCAAGCCACTAGACTAGGGTAAAACCCCACCCCTGCATCGCCCACGTGTAAAACCCTGATCTTTTTTGCTCATCATCCTCCACGTGTCCCTTGTCTTCACGCCCACGCACCACACAACCTTGCACACCACACCTGCAGCCCACCACACCACACCCCACCCCACTGCCTCAAGAAGACGGGGGTGCGAATGGGGATCGCACCCTGCCCCCTCAAGAAAAAGCGGCGAGGCGTGAGACACTCCTTGACCGGCCGATCGGTTGGCGGTAGCCTGCGGCACCCCCCGCACCACCCCCCGTGTTTCCTCAGAAATGGGGGCGTAGGCGGGGTGCGCGGGACACGCCCCCTCCGGTGGGGGCCAGCGCCCCCACTGGCAGCCTACTCTGGCCTATCACCAGTGGTTGGTAACACCCCTCCAATCAACCCACCACCCTCTTCCTGACCTGTATTGCTCAAGCCAAGCCCATTGGATCTAGCCCATGTCGCCACTACTACTCCAAACTTGCCATTGTCGCTCTAAAGAGTTTTTCGCACTTTTGGTCTCACTAGTATTATAGCACTAACACTCTAACAGTGGTGATTCACAACTTTCAAAACTTGCATAATTGGTCAATGAGTATTAATTTCTTAGCGCAAATGGTCATTCCAATGAAATCTCCGTCAATTTTTCACGAAAAAACCTATTTTCCATTTTTTGTAGGGGTATAATGTTCTTTACATTTTACCACCACGTTTCCTCCCTATAATTTTTCGCACTTTTGGTATTGTAGCACTAACAATGTTGATCAAGCAACTTTAAAAATTTCCATAATTAGTCCACAAGTATCAATTTCTTAGCGCAAATGGTCATTCCCGTGAAACCTCCGCAAAAGAAAAAGACCATTATATCTGTTGGAAAAAATGGCAATAAATGGCATTTTAAGTGGTCATTTTGTGGTATAAATATATGTAGGGTCCACATCCGATTTGGGTCGGGTCAAAGTGGATTCGGATTCTTCGTTCTTAGACGAAGAGATCGATATATTATACGCTCAAAATGAATAATGGGTGAATGAGAAATTGGTTCTCAAAGTAGACCCATTGAGATGGAAAAATTGTGGAAAAGCTTAAGTAGCTTTGTCCCACATTGGTTTGGGAAGAAGATTTCACCCACTATATATACAAGAGGCTTTTCTAAGCTAATTAACTTGTATAGCATAGATGCTCTCTCTCGCGCGCAGGGGGGGGTGCAAATCAAATCCCAAAAATGAGTTCGAAAGGCTTGGACTTGTGTGCGCGGGCACGAATGTCGTCCAGAAAATTGGCGGGCTAAGTTATGCCGAATTTCCGAACAGTCTTCCATCTCGTTACGAGACATCAACGATGTCTCGGCTCTCCTAGGCTCTGTTCGAGACATTGAGACGCGACGTAATCTCTCGAAGGAAGCCGGTCGTGCGGACCTCTCGAAAGCTAATGCTTCGAACCTCTCTCACGAGTGACTCGAAGGAAGCCGGTCGTGCGGGCCTCTCGAAAGCTAATGCTTCGAACCTCTCTCACGAGTGATGTCTCGTGGCTTCCAGGGTAACTCGTAGTGATCTCCAGTAGCAGAATGACCTTTGGCATTTAGGAATTAATGTAATTAATCCTGCCATTATTTCTTATTAATGGATTGTTAGTGGGAAGTAAATTCGTGCTTAATGGAAGGAGGTTACATGTGAGGAATGAATGCCATTACCAATGCTATTTTATCACTTCCTCTACTATTTATTTCCAGGTTGAGCAGGAGATTTTATGATGATGACACACGAAGAAAAATAAGTTTTCCTCCTCGAAACTCTGCTCCTCCTTCGTTCTACCCACCTGTGTTCATCCCACGTTCTCGTTCGCCGGATCCAAGTTTGTGTGCTCAAACGGCGGATCGTAGTACGTTTTATCCTGGGAAACCTAGACCGCAACGCTCCAGCACCTCGGGAGGCGGTAAATAAGGTTTTAAGGACAGAGGCAACTCGACTCGTACTTACAACTACCCCAAAAGTCCGTTCTCCCCGTCCCTTGTATTCCAGGTTTATTGAACCTTTGTTGTAGGTTTAAATTCTTGGAATTTTGTAATATTTCTTGTAATATTTGTTTTAGTGGATTTTCTATTTTCGTCCAATTTCTTGGGTATTTCGAGAGTTGTTTCCCAACAATATCCTGTAATAAAGGGGAAGTAATAAATTTTTCGGTAAAAATTGACAGAGACTTCATCGGAATGGCAATTTGCGCTAAAAATTTAATATTGTTCATGAACCAATTATGCAAGTTTTGAATTCTATGGATCAACATTGCTAGTGTCACAATACTCGTATGACAAAAAAGGTGAAAAACTCCCGCTCTAAATGCTATAAACTCACCACGTTTCAAGCTTAAAATGTTAAAAAAGTGATAATGTAACAAAGTACATATTAACGAAAATGTTTTAACATTCCATTCTAGAAAAATAAGATACAGTTTTGGGCTGCATGAGAATAAACAGAATACCTGTGGGCTCTAATGGAAATAGAGGAAAAAGTAAGACTGCGTCCGAAATTTCAACAAAATGAAGGAGCTCTTGTAGCCTCGTCGGAGCTGTAACGACCTCGATCGTATCAAAGACGCAGTAGCCCCTAGCCAAGATCACAGAGAGCTCACGATCTGAAGATTCAACAGTAGCAGTGAGGGATGATCTCGCAGTTCTTCGTGCTCTCACAGAGGGGCGACAGCATTGTCTTCCGCGACTGTGAGTTATCTATCTATTACCTACACATATACATGTAATGCGTACAAGTACGTCTCTATACGCAATTGTTGTTTGAGCGTTGCATTTTGTGGATTCCTGATCTTATTGCGGAAACGAAACTGTGCCGAGATTTCAGTTCTCAACTCCAATTTTCACGAGTTCGTAGTTTTGAATTGGAATTGAAGTTATCGGAACTCAGATTGAGCTCGCTGATCCGAATTACTATATGGCTTTACCATCTCGGTTTCTATAGAATGTGAATTAAATCGAGTAGTTTAATTCTAGGTGATTTTTTTTGGTTGAAGTATGGAGGAAGTTGTATTCAATCTAGTAAATATATTGAGTTTTAAAGGAGCTTCAATTTAGAAGTTAATTTGCAGCTTGCTTGTTTGATTGAATGGATTGACATATATTGCTGCAATTAAGAGTTTGCTAACTGATGCTTTTAAGACATGTAAGTTAGAGGTGAGAGGTGAATTTAGTTTGTTGCTACTTTGTGAATGATCGTAGATGTTAGGTAACAATGCGTTGGTCAGTAGGTTCCTGTCATCCTGAGGTTGTAATTAAATGTGGTGTTTAGGTATTCTTGAAAGCCATAGCTTCTATGAACTTAGATTGTGTGTCAAGTTGGGGGGTCTCTTGTGGCAAGTAACGATTTTCTAGTAATGCTCCCAAGGAAGCCTAAAGGTTTGTTCACAGACTATATGAATTTTGAATCATCTAAAAGACATTTGGTGCATTTGAAAAAACAAGTTCAGATTTATAATGTTCCCAGAGAAGGATAATACTTCCAAGCTTGATAATATGCGTGTACAGACTGAATAGCCTTGCTAGTGGAAGGGTTCTCTGTAAGTTAGATGGAGATAAGCAACTTGTCCACCTAAACTTTTGTTGTCTTTGGACAATTTCAAATATGATATTCTTCTCTTA
>CM008333.1:20409631-20422081 GCA_002525835.2 Ipomoea batatas | reverse complement strand
TGTATAAAAATAAAAAAATAAAAAAAACAATATCCTAAATAAAGACAAAAATTTGTATGACACCGTCTCATGGGTCTTAATCCGTGAAACGGATTGGATTAGTATAATTTGGGTCATAGTTAGTGATGGATATATTAGAAACGGCCCAATATAATAGAGACCCGGGGCTCGGAAGTGCATAACTCGAGGCCCATAATGATGGGCATTGACTTAGTCTCGTGGGCCCAATATATGGGCCTCGACTTAGTCTTATGGCCTACCATGATTTTAGGGTTGTTTGTTAGCCCATGTATGGTATAAATACCGTATTGTATTGCCATTACAAATCATGTTCAACTCCCTTACAAGACACCTCTTTTATGTTCAGTTACATCCCCTTGTAATCTTCTTGTAGCGTTATACTATATTAATACAAAATATTGTCCCCGCGACATTTGTTAATTGTCTTTTCTGTCGAATCATCATTCGGTAGCCTTCTTTATTCATTGGATTTAATGATTCGGGATACCCCGGTAATTAAATCCATCAGTTAGTATTATATATGACATTAATAAGTTGGTCTTTGGTGGGTTTTATGACCCAAATTATGTTGATCTGACGTCTCACGAATTGAGACTCGCTAAAACTCATTCAAATTATTGAGTATTTGTTTCATATTCTGATGCTCCAACCAAACACCTCCAAAGTTTTGTTGTGGGAATTGAAAAGGGCAGAAAATAATGGAATGGAATAGGGTTTTGGGAAACAGACGAAGGAATGGGTTTGGGACTTGGGAGGCTCAATATAATGGAATGACAGACCTGCTCTCATCTGCACTGCACATCTCAATAACTCATCACATTTTTCGATCTAATTTGCACTCAACTATTCACATCTCTATTCCAATCACAATATAATTTTTATTGGATGAAATCTAATCTTAAAACACTATACAAAGACTACACACTTTAAGCATTGGCTGGATGGATCACTGTTCTGCTCGCTGCTGCCATAACTTTCCAGGGTTGTTGCTTCTATTACATATCACTCATATATTTTATTCACATCTATAGATGAGTGTTTTTGTATTTATACATGATTAAAATTACATGAATAATGTTTCATTATTATCATCTTTACAATTAATAAAAGAATAACTTTAGCCCCATAGATGTAGATACATTGTCAAACCACGTAAATTTTGCATTCTTTATTATAAAATACGATGTGTACTCTTATTTTTTACTCCAAACTTTTATTCCATATACAAAATCTTAATGTAGACACTTATATTTGGATCCACATAAAAAATAACTTATCAGTATCTACCACATCAGGGAGTAAGATTTGAGAGTTATTCATGCCCGCATGGGCAGCTCAACTGGTCTGGGAGAAGAGATCAAGGATCAAGTTTCACCATCAGTAGTGTGGGAGCAATTTCTCAAAGTGAGGAGAGCTCCTTTGTTCAGTGAACAAATGTTTAGCCTTTGTGTTCAGTTGAGCTTTGTTAGCCGGGGCGTCATACTCCTATGAACTAATTTTATCATTGGAGTTAGAAGTATAAAATAAGGGTACATATTTCTATGAACTATTTTTAATCATTTGAGTTAGAAGTATAAAATAAGAGTACACGTAATATTTTTCGGACAAATATATGTTCCCAAAAAAGTGCAGTGGGAAACGTGGCTAGGGTTAATCCTACCCCGTACCCGCCTATATACCCACCTTTACTATGCCAAAGTACCAAACTTGAACTCACTTTTTATAGTTTTCTTGCAGCCTGCAGATGCCATCACTACACCTTTCTTTCTTTCTTTCTTTCTTTTATCTGAATGAATGAATGTATGAGTGTTTGCTTTTATCCAATATGATGAAACCAAACCCAGTTTGCTTTCATGCCGGCCTGCACCTTATTCTAGCTTCATCTTCTTCTCTCTCTCTCTACTTTATCTCCACACGTTTTCTCTCTCATCTTATCACATCTGCTGCTATCTGTACTTTGCTTTGTCTCTTTATTGTGGGTTTTGAGTTGATGAGGGTGCTAGGGCGTGGGGTCTTTGGTCTTTATGTACAACACAACAGTATCATATAATCATTAATGGCAAAAACTCGGATGTTTGATATCGTTTTATGTATCTTTATTCGTAAGTATTACTTATCCTTAAAAGTATTACATTTTTCAAGTAATAAACACTTACTAACATTACTTATATAGAAAATGTAATAATTTTGATGAAAAAAATAATAATATTTTTACATCAAAATGTAAAAATATTACATTTTTCCTTATAAGTAACAAACACTTTATTCCTAAATAATTAGTATTATATTTTTCAGCATAAGTATTATATTTTCATATTTACTCGAACCGACCCGTTCCATGGATAAGGATATGAAAGACCGTCTCACACAAGTTTGATCGATCATCAATCACTCGTTAACAAAACAAATTGAATGTATAAACTGAATCTCTTGTACGTGCATAAAAATTAAGGTCAAACTTGAAGGTTGAATGCGTGACTCACGATTTATCTCTGTAGGTTGAGTCATGTGTAATGTGGATTTAGGAGTAGTCTAGCAGGATTACCTAAGAATAAAAATAAATAAATAAATAAACTACTCTCCTTATCTCACTTGCTCTCAAATTTATTATTTAATTAATTCAATTCATTCTTCTGTTTTTTTTTTAATAATTTATTTAAGAAAAAAATATTGACTTTTTTTAAATCTTTCAGTTGTAATCCTAATGTAGATTTTGTCTTTTAATTATTTATGATATACATGTAGCTCTTAAGTTTTTAGTGAAAATTTTAATTTATTAGTCTAGTCTTAAAATTTTAATAAAACCTTAATTTTAGAAACCATAATTTAACACAATATCAGTGGAGCATAGTTGTTCACAAGATTAAAATATTTGAAGGATTAAACCAGTACTATTTTTGAATTGTAACTCTAATCTTGACTTTTTAATTTTTATCAATCTTAATAACTGAAGGATCAAACCAATATCACTTTGTGGGTGCACAAAAATCCTATCGTATGGGCGGTCGGTATGACTTGTTAAAAAAATATTCTCTTCATATCTTATACCTCAAACTAATTACAATTTACTTGTTATATTAGTTTATTATAAGAAAATAACTAACAGTTATATTTAGAGATTATGGAAACAAAATTATTAAATATAAAAAAAAATCAAATTTAAAGAATATAAAAAATAAAATAAAAATAAATAAAGTTCATTTGACCTTGAAATAATAATAAAAATGATAACGAGTAAAATGAATCAAATTAAAGTTGGGAGTAAAAGAATATCATATAGGGGGGTGAATGGGTGATTATTAATATAAATTATGACAAATAGTTATCATAAATATGATTATTGCTAGTAATAATGTTTATACCTTTAAATTAAAAAGAATATCTGTAATCATACTTCCTAATACTGTTCATTATCCTGTCCCAAGCACCTTGTGCTCAATTGGCATGTAGTGGCCACTCTTAGATGGGCGGTCATGAGTTCGAATCTCAGTGGTGGAGATCTCGAAATTGACTCTTTGTGCTTCAACAGGTTGAGAAAAGTATAGATGAACAAATACTACAATGTAATAGGGTCAGTTGTATTCAAAAAAAAAAAAATACTGTTCATTATCCTGTCCCAAGAGCATGCAAATACTTTATCTATGATAATATCCTTTAGAAGTCTTTCGAAAACATCTTATCTGATATCCCTCTCTTCTTCGTGTGAGTTCGTATATATAAACAGTAGTAATTCAAAATAATATTCTCAAATCTCAGTCACGGTAAACACGTCTAATATTTTCAAATTACAAAAAATTTTGTTGCGTTATATGTGAAGTTTGTCTTGGTGATTCATAGGTTGTCCAAAACTGATCGGTAAGAAAATAGTTTGTCTTGTGATCCTAATCAAAAAAAAAAAAAGCATAAGATAAATTGGTCTAGGCCGGTTTGCCTAAAATTGACCGATAGGTCATCAAAGAATCATAATAATGAGATAATAAATTAGTCTAAGTTGATCAATTTAGTTGGAGTTGTCCCAACATGTCATTTTAAGTATTTTAACTCTCTTGAGATCCTGTCTAGTATAAGTATGATTAATTTTAATTTTATATGTAATTCTAATTGACTGATTAAAAAAATATATGGTCTGAAAATATATAATCACGAAAGTGGAGTGAAACGTTGTTGGAGACGACTTTATAATGTATAATAATGCAGTGTCTTTGGACTTTATATATCATGCTTTTGCTTTTTTCCATTTTTGCGTATAACAAGCTTTTAACATAGTAGCAAAAATAAATCAGGATCGAAGCTAGCGTGTATGACTTGTATATATTCATATTGCTTTTTCTTTTTATTTTTTACTTTGTAAATATATTATTGAAGCTCGAGTTCAACTCCCTTTTTGTAATTATGTGAAAGTGATGAACATTCAATTCATACATGAATATAAAATTTTATGGTTAAATATGTGCGTGTGTTGGATCAAATGTGGTCAGATTTTTCTATGCGAATGTGCAGATTAGCACCATTAGGTATACATGAATGCACCATCACGTGTACATAAATACACCAGGGCATGGTGCATTTCTATAGTGCATTAGTGCATATCGCCTTGTTTGGGGTACAAAAAAGTGAAGATTTAGATTCACTTGCTAGTTTGTGTAGCTAGATCTATATTTATAGTAATTAAGTAGGGAAAACAATGCCAAATCTCACCGACACATCTGACATGGTAGTGTGTGGTTGGTTGCTAAGGTCTGCCATGACACGTGTCGATTGTCGAATATTGATATGAGGTTTGGAGCAAGACAGTGTTACCATAGTGACCATGCCCAATCTTAGTGGTCAATTGCATGTCCATAGAGGGCGAGAAGTGTTCAAGTACGGTCAAAATTATACCAGTAGACTTGCCATATAACCCACCAATGGTGATAAGCAATCCACTCAAATACATAATTTAGAGTAGTCTATCATATGTCCCCGAGGGGACATCCGATAAATTCGGAAAATTCAGAGAACCCCGAGGGGCTACTGAAGAAAAAACAAAAAAAAAAAAGAGTAGTCTATCATATGAGCCTATTGCTTACTTGTGATATATTCCATTTGTATCATTTTATGTGCAATATTTAATCGATTGCTGAATACCTTAATTGCATATTGTAAAGCCTTCTAAACCTCTTTCAAGACGTTAAGATCCTCCATGTTCACCTAGAGGGTAATCAATGTGCTTGATCGGCCACCAGATGAGTTACGTGAGCTTTTTCACCGTGACTCCCTGAATGTCGCTACTTGTAGGCGGCGCTAGTTTCTTGGGACCTCCGGATGCTTCCTACACACCAAAAAAAAAAAACAATCTAAATTCTAATCAACGGCATCCTTTGAGAAAATCAAGGATGGAGGCGCAAGTCGGCAAGGGAAGTTGTACAAAGTGGAAAATAAAAGCAGATTCATTTGTCTATGTATAATGTATGCTACTGTACTGTACTTTCCATTTGAGGAAAACTGAATCGCGCCGAAACATTTTCCACGCCAAAGTTGTCTTAATTCCACCTAGAGAAGCCTATGCTTTGATCACAATTTAAAATTAATAGTTCACATTTTCGAAAAATTTGACTCTTTTTAGGTTTTTAATTTTTTTTAGCACCAACAAAGATGGTAAAAAAATTTTGACCACTTTTGTTTGGTGATTAAAATCTCTGATCACTTTTCAATTATCTCGGACAGTAATTTTTTTAATCCAAAATTACTAATCACTTTTTTTTTTTTTAAATAATCTAATAAGTGATTGAATTTTGTGAGTTTTCAACTGTGCATTGTGATATGATTCTTAACCCAACACCCTTTTAATTCAATCCATTGCAAATGATTTTTCTAGTGAATGCAGTTAACCTCTCTTGTGTGATTTGCAAATTATCATGCAATAGTGGAGTTTAATTATCTCGTGTACATTTTCGAATAGTGATCGCGAATTTTTCTCATCATCTAAAATAAAAATAAAAATAAAAAAGATGATGAGTTTGAATCTAAGAATTTTAGATCAAAGAGTGTTGAGGGAGTTATGCCTTGCTCAATGTTTGTAATCCAAGAGTTTGTTCTTCACAACCAAAGATTGGAGTTTAATTTTCTCTTAACCTAGCAGTTTGGTCATTTGGTAAGTAGATTACTAGCTAATGCAACTATACGATAAAAATTTTGGCATGTTTATTTGTTTTTACAGGGTTATCTTTAGTGCATATGTAACCTTGGCCATTATTATACTCTCAATTATATTTATTCAAATTACATCATGAATCACGGTCCACTATACGCATTGTGAACTTTATATGATCTACCATACGTATTATAGACTATGATCAAAATTATGTATATATAGTTATCATATTTTATATTTTCAATTAACAGAATATATACATTTAATATTAAGTAAGTAATTAAGAACAATAAAATAAATTATACGTAACTAGTACTAAATTCATTAGAATAAAGACTATTTATGCAATAGGCTCGACTGAGATGATATTGACAATAATCAAATTTGTGACATTCAAGTATGAAAATCATGTTTCACCTACTCAACCACTACTTTTAGGGCATATGCACATTTTAGTTGATAGGAATATGCTTTCTATAAAAAAAGAAAAAGAAATGCAGAATAATTTCATCCATCCATCTTGGCATATCAATGGGGGAATTGAGAAAAAAAAAAAGTGATAAAAAACATGACAAATTTTTATACGGAATAATTATTATGAACTTTGAACTTACACTAAACAAATTTGAGAATGCATTCGCTAATAACTAACCGTGTACTCAAGAGAAGACAGATACTGTTCGGCCGCTTCTCAACCAAATACGTTGAAGTATTTTATTGAATAATTAATTGTAAATTTGTTGGGTAAATATACCAGAAAACGAAAAGGGCGGCAGGCTTGGGAGTAAAATTAGGGAGAGTAAACGTAATTAGGGGCCATAGGAGCGGAACATGCAGGAAGTGAAATCACCAACCCCAAATGTCGTAAGCTAATTAATTAAGAAACGTTATCCGGATTAAGACAGTTAATCCATCATTTGTACTAANACAAATTTATTATTTAATTAATTCAATTCATTCTTTTATTTATTTAAGAAAAAATTGACTCTTTTTTCTTTCTTTTTTTTTAAAAAATATAATCTTGCAGTTGTAATCATAATGTAGATTTTGTCTTTTAATTATTTATGATATACATGTAACTCTTAAGTTTTTAGTGAAAATTTTAATTTAGTCCCGTCTTAAAATTTTAATAAAACCTTAATTTTAGAAAACATATATATATATATATATATATATATATATTGAAGGATTAAACCAGCATTATTTTTGAATTGTAACTCTAAGCTTGATTTTTTTTTTATCAATCTTAATAATTGAAGGATTAAACAAATATCACTTTTTGGATGCACAAAAAATTCTATTGTATAGACGGCCGGTATGGCTTGTTAAAAAATTATTCTCGATCTTCATATCTTATACCTTGCGGATGAGCTGGCTAAGCTTGCACTTTGTGGGGAGACTAATTGGAAATAATTTTACAAGCCACCCCCGGAATGTAGAAGCCGGGTTTGCAATGACCTTATGGGTGTCTGTACAAAGCGAATTGTCTGGCTTGACGCTTAGTTCCTTTGTGTCTTGTCTGGGTTCCCAACCCCCCTAATTTCCAAAAAAAAAAAAAAGAAAAAAAAAACTAATTACAATTTACTTGTTATATTAGTTTATTATAAGAAAATAACTAACAGCTACATTTAGGCATTTTGGAAACAAAATTATTAAATATAAACAAAATCAAATTTAAAGAATACAAAAAATAAATAAAGTTCATTTGATCTTGAAATAATAATAAAAATGATAACGAGTAAAATAGACAAATTAAAGTTGGGAGTAAAAGAATATCATATAGGGTAATAGGGGGGGTGATTATTAATATAAATTATGACAAATAGTTATCATAAATATGATTATTGCTAGTAATAATGTTTATAACTTTAAATTAAAAAGAATATTAATAATCATACTTCCTAATACTGTACATTATCCTGTCCCAAGCATGCAAATACTTTATCTATGATAATATCATATCCTTTAAGTCTTTCAAAAACATCTTATCTCATATCCCTCTCTTCTTCGTGTGAGTTCGTATAAACAGTAATAATTCAAAATAATATTCTCAAATTTCAGTCACAGTAAACATGTCTAATATTTTTAAATTACAAAAAAAAATATCGCGTTATATGTGAAGTTTGTCTTGTAATCTAAATCAATAGGTCAGCAAAGAACTATAAGGAGTTAGGTAGATTGATTTAGGTTATCCAAAACTGATCGGTTCAAACCAAGAAAGAGTTTGTCTTGTGATCCTAATCATCAATAGGTCAGCAAAGAATAATAAGGAAATAATAAATTGGTCTAGGTTTGTCCAAAATTGACCAATAGGTTAGCAAAGAATCATAATGTGGTAAATTGGTCTAAGTTTCCCAAAACTGACCGGTTGCAGAGAGTCAAACTTGAAACGTTCTGATTATCAAGTTAATTGTTGACCAATTTAATTGCGGTTGTCCCGACATGTCATTTTAAGTATTTTAACTCTCTTGAGATCCTGTCGAGCTAGTATAAGTATGATTAATTTTGATATGTAATTCTAATTGACTGATTAAAAAATATATGGTCTGAAAATATATAATCACGAAAGTGGAGTGAAACGTTGTTGGAGACGACTTTATAATGTATAATAATGCAGTGTCTTTGGACTTTATATATCATGCTTTTGCTTTTTTCCATTTTTGCGTATAACAAGCTTTTAACATAGTAGCAAAAATAAATCAGGATCGAAGCTAGCGTGTATGACTTGTATATATTCATATTGCTTTTTCTTTTTATTTTTACTTTTTAATTATATTATTGAAGCTCGAGTTCAATTCCCTTTTTGTAATTATGTGAAAGTGATGAATATTCAATTCATACGTGAATATAAAATTTTATGGTTGCATATATATATATATATATATATGGACCAAATGTGGTCAGACCTTCCTATGCGAATGTGCGGATTAGCACCACCGTACGAGATATGCATGAATGCACCACTACGTGTACATAAATACACCAGGGTATGGTGCATTTCTATAGTGCATTTGTGCATTTCGTCCTGTTTGGAGGTACAAAAAAGTGAAGATTTAGATACACTTGCTAGTTTGTGTAGCTAGATCTCTATTTATAGTAATTATCTGACATGGTAGTTTGTGGTTGTGGTTAAGGTCTGCCATGACAGATGTCGAATATTGATATGATGTTCGGAGCAAGATAGTGATACGATAGTGACCATGCCCAATCTTAGTGATCAATTGCTCGTCCATAGAGGGCGAGAAGTATCCAAATATGGTCAAAATTATACTAGTAGACTTGCCATATAACCCACCAATAGTTAGGGATGACCACGGTTCGGTTCGAACCGAACCGTGTACTGTTGGAACCGGACCGGAACCGGAACCGTACGGACGGTTCCCTTAAGGTTTGGAATCGGAACCGCCGGTTCCGGTTCGGAACCGGACGGTTCCGGTTCCAAACCGGAAAATATAAAAAAAAAAAATTCTTTTTAATTATTATTTATTATTTAGTTAAAGTTTAATTATTATTTGATTAATGTTTAAACATTAAATAACATTTTAAAATTCAACTACAACAATTTTTTTAAATATAGTTTAACTTTGAAGTTTAAATATTTAATATAACTATTTTAAAAACATTTTAGAATGAAAATTTTTCTACAAAAAATATTAATTGTTGAATTTAGACAATTTTAAAAATTAAAAAAATTACAATTTTTTTTTTTAAAAAAATCCGGTTCGAACCGGAACCGCCGGTTCCAAACCGTACTTGGAACCGTACCCGTAAGGTTCGGTTCCGGTTCGTCCAATTTCGGAACCGGGAACCGCCGGTTCGGAACCGGAACCGAACCGTGGTCATGCCTACCAATAGTGATAAGAAGTCCACTCAAATACATAATTTAGAGCTAGTCTATCATATGAGTCTATTGCGTACTTGTGATATATTCCATTTGTATCATTTTATGTGTAACATGTAACCGATTAGCATGTAACATTTAATTATTAATTTACTTGTGTAAAAGAAAAACAACGCAAATTTTACTGTGGACCGCGCATCAAAACGACGTCGTTTTGATTAATGAAAATAGACGGATGAAACGGCCTCTGGTCCGCGCAACTGCAGTTTCCCTTCAACACAACTGCAGTATCTATCAATTCAACACAACTACAGTATCAGTTGAGATGAACGGTAGTTGTTGGAGGATGAAAGGTGACAAATGAGAAGGGCATTAGAGCCATTTCATTACTTTCCCTTCTTCTTTATATAGCTCTGTTACAGAGAGTAATTCACTTCATTCTTCTTCTTCATTTTAGTCTGTAACAAATATCTTTGGATTCAATAATATTCAATTCTGTTTTCTCTTCACCTCACTACACAATCCGACAGTAGTATCAGTTATGGAGATTTACGGGAGCCGTTTCTCCAACTTATTAAAACAATGTAGTTTTGTGACCATGATCCACAATGCATTGTGGACTGTGATTTGCGATATAACGACCGGAAAAACAACAATCTAAATTCTAATCAACGGCATCCTTTGAGAAAATCAACGATGGAGGCGCAAGTCGGCAAGGGAAGTTGTACAAAGTGGAAAATAAAAGCATGTTCATTTGTCTATGTAGAATGTATGCTTGTTAGCTAGTAGCTACTGTACTTTCCATTTGAGGAAAAACGAATCGCGCCGAAACCTTTTCCACGCCAAAGTTGTCTTAGTTCCACCTAGAGAAGCCTATATGCTTTGATCACAATTTTAAATTAATAATTCACATTTTCGAAAATTTGACTCTTTTTAGGTTTTAATTTTTTTTTTAGCACCTACAAAGATGGTCAAAAAATTTGACCACTTCTGTTTGGTGATTAAAATCTCTGATCACTTTTCAATTATCTCGGACAGTAAATTTTTTAATCCAAAATTACTAATCACTTTTTTTTAAAAAAAAAAAAAAAAATTCTAATAAGTGATTGAAATTTTGTGATTTTTCAACTGTGCATTGTGATATGATTCTTAACCTAACACCCTTTTAATTCAATCCATTGCAAATGATTTTTCTAGTGAATAATGCAGTTAACCTCTCTTGTGTGATTTGCAAATTATCATGCAATAGTGGAGTTTAATTATCTCGTGCACATTTTCGAATAGTGATCGCGAGTTTTCCTCATCATCTAAAATAAAAATAAAAAAGATGATGAGTTTGAATCTAAGAATTTTAGATCAAAGAGTGTTGAGGGAGTTATGCCTTGCTCAATGTTTGTAATCCAAGAGTTTGTTCTTCACAACCAAAGATTGGAGTTTAATTTTCTCTTAACCTAGCAGTTTGGTCATTTGGTAAGTAGATTACTAGCTAATGCAACTATACGATAAAAATTTTGGCATGTTTATTTGTTTTCACAGGGTTATCTTTAGTGCATAGCATATGTAGGGGTGGGAATAGGCCAGGCCCCTTCATAGGGGACTACGATCTGACCTACTTAGAGCCTAGCTTGGCCTAGCCTATTTAATAAAAAGGCCATGCTTAGGCCTAATTAGAAGCTTATTTAGTTAAACAGGCCTAGGCCTATATTTAAAAGCCTAGCCTACAAGCCCGCAGGCCTAGGCATATCAGCATATGTAACCTTGGGCCATTATTATACTCTCAATTATATTTATTCAAAAATCTCGCAAATTACATCATGAATCAAGGTCCACTATACGCATTGTGAACTTTATATGATCTACCATACGTATTATAGACTATGGTCAAAATTATGTATATATAGTTATCATATTTTGTATTTTCAATTAACAGAATATATACATTTAATATTAAGTAATTAATTAAGAACAATAAAATAAATTATACGTGAAAAAACCAAAGGAAGATAAACAACACCAAAGTTCAAAACACCGACTATGTCGCATAATATGACTAGTACTAAATTCATTAGAATAAAGACTATTTATGCAATAGGCTCGACTGAGATGATATTGACAATAATCAAATTTGTGACATTCAAGTATGAAAATCATGTTTCACCTACTCAACCACTACTTTTAGGGCATATGTACATTTTAGTTGATAGGAATATGCTTTCTGTAAAAAAAGTGTAGAATAATTTCATCCATCCATCTTGGCATATCAATGGGGGAATTGAGAAAAAAAAGTGATAAAAAACATGACAAATTTTTATACGGAATAATTATTATGAACTTTGAACTTACACTAAACAAATTTGAGAATGCATTCGCTAATAACTAACCGTGTACTCAAGAGAAGACAGATACTCTTCGGCCGCTTCTCAACCAAATACGTTGAAGTATTTTATTGAATAAA
>CM008333.1:20376819-20399480 GCA_002525835.2 Ipomoea batatas | reverse complement strand
TATCGTTATGTAAATATATCTATTGTATAATCTGTTAATCTATACTTGTATCATTGCATGTAGTGTTGTGGATGGAACTGTAAATAAATAGTAAACAATTTCTTCTTCTTATTATTATTATTATTATTATATTATTATTATTATTATTATTATTATTATTATTATTATTAAGATGCTCTCATTCACCACCGGCATCATTGTAAATGTTATATCTAAATGCAAGGAACTCTGGTTCAATTAATAGTGTTTGATAATGAATAATTTTTTCAAATAAAGGTATTGTAGACACATAATTCTAAATTAAAGAAATACAGATGTATCATTTTTTGTTGTAGCTACTAATTTATTTAATTTAATAAGAGTAAAATAGAGTGAGAAACTTAATTATGTCAAATTTGATTGAGATGAGGTTCGAACCTAAGACTTTTTTTTAATAGAAATTAATGGGTAAGTTAAAAGTTAACGGAATATTAACGGAGAAGATAATATTTAACGAAAAACTTAACGGATAATCATAAAAGTAAGATTAAATTAGGTAATCTCTATTAATAATATTAATCTGAATTATCTTAACCATCTATTTGATTAAATAATTCATCTTAACCATCCATTTGATTAAATAATTTGACCGCCATTTTTTCTACCCATTTTAGGCCTAACTCTCTTTGGCTCTTATTAGTATAGTAGATATTGGGCGCTATCAATTGAATACATCTTTCATACTTTTTATCTAATATTAAACACAGTTTTATAGTGGGCTTGGTCCTTTCAAAGTCACAACCGTCGTTGTTGTCATCGTCGTCATCATCATCAATAATAATTTATACCTTTTTGACTACGCATTCCATTTTATTTTATAAATCTAACACTAAAATTCAATTCTTGAAATTCATTCTTTTCGAAAACCAAACAATGTAATATAATATTTTCTCTATTCTATTCTCTATACACCTAATATGACTCTGATTCTTTTAAAATTCATTCCATGAACCAAATTTGTTGTAAGAGTTTATTTTATTTTAAATTTGTATAACTATAATAACATTCACACTTTTAGTTTTTAACATTATTTTGCTTTATTTTTAAAAATGATATAGTTTTGGTCAAAATGTTATTAACACAATAGGGTGAAATTTAATACATTTTTAAAATCAGAATATGGATACTTAAAATATTTAAAATTAAAAAATGGAAGGATTTTATGATCGTCATTGCAAAGAGTAAGCTGCATGATTGCATCCCAAATTAGTCAGCCCAAAGTCTTTCTTAATTGGTTTCCTATCTAAGTCTTGTTTTCAAAAAAGCAGGCATGCATGTGCTCTATTATAATTTAATTGGTGCAAGTGTCATGTCATATAATAGGTTAAATATGCATTATTAGCTTTCCCTTTGTAACTTTATTACTTTTTTTTTTTTTTTGAAAAAAAAAAACCTTCTAACTTTATTACTTTTGTGCACAAATTGTTAACTTTTTATCACTATACAGAATTGATTATCAGGCCATTGGTGCCCTTAAAAGGTGTGCAAATGGCTGTGTGTATCCATTCTTGGGTGTCATGGCAGAGTTTCAAATATGAGAGCAATAAAAAATTATTCTTAAAACAAATTAGAGAAAAGTTAAACAAGTGCTCAGAGAGAGCCTGGGATGAAAGGTGATAAAAGCTTTTTTTTTTTTTTTTGAAGAAAAGGTGATAAAAGCTTAAGAGGTGAAAGGTTAATTTTATCACTCTTAAATTTTTTTGCGTTATCTGCAGTAAATACATAAAGAATATATATTTTTGTTTAAAATTCCCAGTTATACAATTTCAAAAGGAAATTCTTGGCAGAGTAATATGATATTTCTAAAAATCTTATCTTATCGCTAATAAGTTTTAATTGGGTATCTCTGTTGCTTGTAAAGAGAGATTAAAGACTTAGAAAAGTGAGTACACATCTGAAAAAGTCAAATAATTTAGTTTCTGTTCCCTTATTTTTTATATCTCAAAAATATTATATAATTCAAGTATTTTTTCTAAGACAAGTCAGATCTATATGGAAATATAATACTTATGATATAAAATTTAATATTAATCAAGAATAAATTGATTGCTACACTTATTATATGGGAAAATGTAATACTTTTTTTTTTTAATGTAATACTTTTAAATTTAAATATAATATTTAAGACCAATGACTTTGTGATCTAGTGACACCGGTTTACACTTCTATATGAAAGGGAGTAGGTTCGAGTTTCAGCGGAGCGCCTGTTGACTCTTTTAAATTAAAATATAATATTAGGGGTTGAATGAGCAACATCAACCAAGTTGGTCAAGACAATTGACTTAATAATCATAATGTTACAAGATCCATTCCTTCTTGAGTTATTGATTTGAGTCAAAAAAAGGTCACAAGGCGTGGTTTATCCAATCTGCAACGAGCTTTTTATTTTTATTTTTTTTTTAAAAAGCAGCAACAATTACTTTTATTATGAAACTTTGTCGTCCAGCCATATATACAGGGATGGAGCCAGAAATTTAGTTCAGTCGTGGCGAAATATAGTAATAAATAGTGTTGGATATAGGCAAAAAAATAAAACACATCAAAACATTATAAAAATATTCATAACAAAATATGAAATATAATTAATTAGATAAAATGATTCAAATAGAAACCACCTTATAAATAACACATCTCATTATTAACTTTTAAAAATTTATATATAAAGCTTTGAAGAAGCTATTAAAAAAAAAAAGAAAAAAAAGAAACACTTAAAAAATATAGTCATAAATATTGTTGAATATAGGCGAAAAATAAAACTCATCAAAACTTTATAAAAATATTCGTAACAAAATATAAAACATAATTAATTTGATAAAATAATTCAAATAGAAAAAATAGTATAAATTACACATCTTATTATTAATTTGTTAAAAAGTTATGTATATATGTATTAAAAAGTTGCTAAAAGTCATAGGAGATTCAAACCCTAGACCTTTCCTAAAAAGGAACACGCACTACCAACTCAAACTTACCAATTGTTTATATATATATGTTTTCTCATACTTATATTTAAAACATGTACTATATATACATATATGCATATATATACGTATATACATATATATAAGAACTATATATAGGATGAGGGTGACGTGAGTAGGGACAGCTGCCCTTACTGCCCCATATACACACACACACACAAGATTATGCTTTTACACCCCTAATTTTATCACTCACAAATCACAACTCTATGTGGTGAAATCTTAGACATTAAGAAAATTAAAATTAAAAATAGAAACATTAATGCTTTTGATTTTGCCACATCATGAAGCTGTAGATTTGTGAGTGACAAAATTAAAAATTATTAGCATTTTTCATATTTAAAATAGTATATTTAACATTTTGATATATTTAGTTTTGTCCACATTAAAGATGCTATAATTGTTCTGTTTACTTTACTGTTGCTCATAATAATTAATGTAAGATATTTTGGCCAGACAAGAGCATCTAACTCCACTTTCGCTGCATCACTTCAAATCAAGTCACAAATAATCTATAACACTATATATTCTTTTCAAAAAGAAAAATCTATAACACTATATGAAATGAAATAACATCTTTTAGAATGGACCTATTTTGTCGATAAGTCTTTATTTTCAATAATGAAATACTCCCATTGAGAATAACATATTATCATCTTTTGATTAACTTACTTTTGTCAATTCATAATTTGTCGCTAACATATTTTTGTTATGTATTAAAAATGTATTCTATAATAATAATAATAATAATAATAATAATAATAATAATTATTATTATTATTATTGATGGGTCATGGGTCTAGGTCCAATGACAATTGGATTGGGGAAGGGAGATCAATTGTTATGCCGTGGACCCAAGTCCACCTTGCACCTGGGTCTACATTCACATACACTATATTCTACATTCACATACATTATACTCTACATTCACACTTTGTAAACTCCACATTCACATACACTATACTCTACATTCACACTTTGTAAACTCTACATTCACACGTTACATGATTATATGATACTCTACATTCACACTTTGTAAACTCCACATTCACACATTACAAGATTATATGTTTAGTAACTATATTACCACTGTTATGCATTCACACATTCAAAACTCTATATTCACAGGTCCTATACTTCATATTCACAACTTGAAAACTTCACATTCACACATTACAGGGCTACAAGTTGCTAGAACTTCTTAACTCTATTACAGATTCACACATGCATAACTCTACATTCACAATTTCTATACTCTATATTCACAATTTGAAACCTTCACATTCACACATTTCTGTGCAACTCTACATTCACACAATCATAACTGTACATTCACGATTCCTATACTCTACATTCACACTTTGAAACCTCTACATTCACACATTTTTGGACAACTCTATATTCAGCAATATGTTTACTAATTTTTTTTAAAAAAAAAGAGACAAAAACGACGTAGACTTAAGCGTTAATTAGGGTGATTTATATCATGGACCAATGTTCACATAACATTATGGACTTTGAATTATAGCGACAAGGTACAAAATTTCTTAACACAAGACACATCACAACAAAAGACAAATCACATTTTAAATATATTTACGTATTTTTCAAATTTAATTTAGGGACATCATTTGTGCTCATAAGCAAAGAATTTCACAACACAAGATATAGAAAATCATAACATAAGACACAATTATTAATTTGTTTCAAGTACAGAATTTATACTCTTAACGTACATAATTTCATAACACAAGACAAAATTTCATAATATAAGACACATATATATACATCAGAATCTACATTGCATTGTGAACATGGTCCATAGTATAATGAGTTGTTAATTACGTATGGAAATAATTGGTGCCTAAGGGAGTAAGGGATTGTTTAAAAAAAAAATAATTTTACATATCATAAGGGTACGGTGCACACATCCTTGAGCACATATGTGTGTGTGAGAGAGAGAATAGCATCAGGTGTGAGAAATTAAAATGAATCACAACTACTATACGCATTGATTGAAAAATAGTAGACATATAAGATTTATATATTAGGGTGTGTTTGGAAAGTAGGAAAATGACTTTTGAAAAATGTTTTCTGGAAAATGAGTCATTTTTCGAAAAATAGTTTGATTTTCAGTGTTTAGTTGCATTATAGAAAACTGTCTTTGCGTGTTTGGTTCATTTTCGGGAAAATGGGTAGAAATGTATATTTATATCTTTTTATTATTTTATTTAAATATAAAAATTATATAAACTAATAATATTTATTATAAAAAAAAAATAAATAACTAAATAAATTTTAAAAATAAAACATAATCACGATGCTCTGGTTTCCGGCGAAACCAGAGCAGCGTGAGCTGGTGGCTATGGTTTCCGGCAGGCTGCCGGAAACCAGAGCTGGAAAACGACGGGAAGATGGGTGATGATGGTGTTACACCTGTGTGTGAGTGCCACACCTGCTATTCCGGTAATGATTGCTCTCTCTTATTGCCTGACTGTAGCCCATTTTCCTTTGGCGGAAGTTATTTTCCGCCAAAATGGCCTTCTTTTCCCCAGTCAACGGAAATCATTTTCCGATGACTGGGTTTTCCCATGATTGCCAAACATCCAAAGCCCGGAAAATGATTTCCGAAAATCATTTTCCGGGCTTCCAAAAACACCCTTAATTGAAAATGAGATACTATTTTTGTAAATATGCTTAACTTTCATGATATGCTTTAGGGTCTGTTTGGTTCGCACATGGAAATTGAAATCGAAATGTGAATCAAATAATTGTTAATGATATGGGATTTAGTGAAAATATTTTACATGTTCGGTAGTATGATGGAATTGGAATGATTAATAATATTAGTGTTTTGTTATGCATGATTTTATAATGGGAATAAATGTTTTAAAATACAAAAATAAAAAATCAAGATAATCGGTCCTAATATAATGTCATCCAAAGTACCAATATGAACCAAAAAAAAAAAATCAAAACAACAATCTAAAAATACTAATTCAAACTTAAAAATTATATTACAATTAAGATGGAATGATACATTTTTTTATGGGTCATACTTGTGTGAGACCGTCTCACGGATATGATCCTTATTCGTGAGACGGGTCGGGTCGGGTCAAATCACCATGCAAATGTCATACTTATATGTGCAAATCTCACACTTTTTTTTTTGAAAATAAACGTAGCTATTCCATTAATTCATAACATAAAACGTTTACATCAATGATCATTCCTTACAGTCAGACATAGAAACAACTTTTCTAACTATGCTATAGAAAACTTGAATCGCAGACTGTTTCATAACTAGGAAGCTATGTTCCTTCAAGGAGCTTAAAGCTTCATCAAAGATCTGGGTCTTCATCATCATTCTTTTTTGCTCGCCCAGGATAAGATCAACACTTGCCGAAACCAAACTAAACGATTTATGCTAATGATAATGAAAAGCTCGTGAAAGTAACGAGAGGAAAAAACCCGTGAAAGTAACGAGAGGAAAACACAATAATAGAGAAAATAAAAAGTGGTAAAGCCAAAATAGGGTTGGGAGTTTAAGACTACCAACACAAACCCAAATACCTACCTACTATTATTTTATTCAAAGGGAAAGAAAACGGGAGAAGAAGATCTGTGGCGGTGGTCGGAGGCGGACGGAACTGCGACGGTGATCGGGGCGGAAGAAGAGCGAGAGTAAACGTAGAAGGTGACCAAAACCGCCGGCTCAAAGCTCCATTAGAGCTCCGGCCGGAGGCCGGCGGTGGAAGCCGAAGTTGAGCCGCAAATCTCACACTTATATGCTCAAATATAACACTAATCAAACATACAATTTTTGTTACTTATAAGAGAAAAAGTAATACATTTTTCATAATAAGTAATGTTGACAAGTGTCTCTTACTTATAAGGGCAAATATAATACTTTTGAGGAAAAATGTAAATATGTAATACTTTTAAATCGAAATGTAAAAGTATTGTATTTTCCCTTAAAAGTATTACATTTAACCTAATAAGTAACAAAAATTTTATTTATGATTAGTATTACATTTGAACATATAAGTATGACATTTGTGCATATAAGTGTTAGATTTGCATCTTGACCCGACCCGACCCGGCTCGTCCCATGGTGAGACGGTCTCACACAAGTTTTTGCCTTTTATTTATTTATTTATTTTAAATTAAAGAATGAGATTTTCAATTGAAGATGTAATCAAATCTCATAATTATGCTTTAAAAAGTTCTTAACCAAATACTAACAAAACACAACCTTAGTAAAAAAAATCATTATTATTATGATATCAAGAAGATATTTTTTTGGGAGATATCCATCTTTTTGTTTTTTTATTTATTTTTAAATCTGATTAAATCCATTAATTTTTTACATATATAAGACTGATATTAATTCTTATTTATCTCCTTTCGTGTTTATCCATAGCCTATATATGCATATATAGTCCTAGCTTCCACAGCAATTTCACATCTTTCTTCCACTCCACAGTATACTTAATTGCTTCGCAGAGTTTTCTTGGCTTGTTTGATGATTTTGTTGGCAAAAGAGGATAGTTCATCAACACTCTGCGCTTTAATTTTCATCCTCCGATCCGTACGGCCTCTAAACACGCTGATGTTGAATCCGGTAATATAATTATCTCAATCTCCACTCATTCATTTCGACGAGCTGAGGATTGATCACCATTTATTTTTTCTTAATTCCCATGCTTATTATCATCCATGTGTTTTAACGAACAAATATTTAACATTTAATAATAGTTCATTAAGTATGAATTCTTACATAATATGTGCTACATGTATGCTCACTTTGCAATTAAGTTGATGAAGGGGCCGGCCCTGGTCATGTCTGGCCATGGCAACCACACAGGCCCTCAATTTTTGGGGTCCAATTGTTTTTTTTTTTTAATTTGTATATAGTTTAATATTTTTGTACTTGATAATGTTTTTTTAAAATTTTTATATTGGTTTAAGTGTAAGTAAAAAATAAAATTAGAAGTAATTGACATCGAAATTTGAGTGAATAAATTTGTATTTAAATATGCACGAAAATGTCACTAATTTTAAATTAAATTTTGAAATATATTTTCTTTCTTTGTTGAATTTTATGAATTATATTTAGACAAAAAAAAGTTATTACTTTTACACTTTTGTCATACAATACAATAACTTAAGCCTATATGGATTGAACTCGATCAATTACCTTATAGAGATTTTTTAGATGTTCTAGACTTCTATCTTTATATTTCATATGTCTTTTTTGGATTATGTTGCTTACTTTTATAAATAGATATCTCTTTGTATTATTATAGTGAAATCTAAATGTTAAAAAAAATATCTTATCCTCTATGCTCTTGTCTCTCTATTATTATTATTTTTGTATTTTTTATTTTACTGTATTGTACTACCTCCGTCCCAAAATGGATGTCTGATTCGTTTAACGAGGCTTGACTGAAGTTATTTTTACTCTAATTTTTCATAATATTAAATTTAGCATTAATATATAAAATTTATATATTTAGAAACTACATTAAAAGTATTATTAAACACAAAAAATTAAATTTAAAAATAATAAAAAATTACTAAAGAAATTAAGCAACGAAGAAAGAGTTGGTTTGACCAGTGAATAGTAAATAGGACAGGTAAAATGGGACAGAGGGAGTATTTAATTAGATTTCACCTCGAAACAAAAATAATTAAGATCCAAATTAAATTATTAGACAGGGCCCATATTTTTAATAGAACAGCTTAGAAGCAGAACCCACCCCGGCCTAGAACCGAAAGAAATAATCTAGTGGCTGGGTCGACGGGTCGCCTTATGTTGTTTCTTATATGGAATGGGCGCGTTGATTGAACTGTCAGAACCGATTATTGAAAGAAATATCATTGAGAAGGATGAATAATTCACATACAAAAATAATTAAGTTCTCAATTATATACATTAAAAAATTTATGAATCTATATGCTATAATTTAATTACATAACTCTTTAATTACTATTTGACAATACCAATAAGTCTATTATAATCATGTCTTTTTTAACAGAAAAATAATTTAAATTTTATTGACTTATCAATATCACATTAAAAAAAACTAATTATATAAATAAGAAAATTTGTTAGGACATTATTTTTATTCTTGATTTTAACTATTTACAGCAATACTCATCCTTACTTCTACTTTTATTAGAAGTTACAAATATTTATTTTGATTATACTAAAAATAATAATTTTTATTTTATATTAATTATTAATATTTAAAAATTGTACTAAATGTTTACTTATTGTATCATTCATTTATGTTCATTTTTCTATTTTATTCATACATTTTACTATAAGAATTGTACAATACTTTTTTTGGACAAAAATATTCTTACCGTTATAACTTTCGTTATTTTTTTCCCATTATTAACATAGACATGCATACACCATATCTTTTCTTATATTCTCCAATGATAATAAAGTATGTAGACATTATATACTATAGAGTGATATAAGAAATAAGTTTGATTTCATTAGATTTTAATTAGTAAGTATCAGATAGTTATATATTTCCAAAAATATAAATATGAATTTTATAAAAATGATTTAGATCATCACCATCATCATCATTATTATTATAATATAAATATCTAAAATTTAAATAATATTTTTTATAAGAGTGAACCAATATATGTTATTACCCATGATTTATATATGTATTTCTATTCTAACTGAGTTGTACATTATGCTATAAATAATGTATGGAATAAGGTTCAAATTGGCCACCGAACGTAACCTAAAAGTGTAATTAGGCCACTGAACCAAAAAAAAGTGCAATTAAGCCACTGAACACTCTAAATGCATGCAATCTCACCGATAGCAGGTTACCATGCATTTTATCAAGTTACTTGCTTAATAATAAACTATTAAAAAAAAAATTAAAAAAAAAAAAAACACACACCTACTATACGGCCACCCCCTCCCCCAATAATACTCTTGTCACCTTGATAGGAAACCTACGGATGAATCAAATTTAATTAATTATTATTATTATTATTATTATTATTATTATTATTATTATTATTATTATTATTATTATTTACAGAAAGTCAACTTCTTTCACAAAACAACTTTTGCTTTATTATGGTGTGTTTTTTTTTTTTAATTTTTAAAATTATTTTAATTCTTTATTTTAATAGTTTATTATTAAAAATTATTTTAAAATGTCAATTCACCGTTCACATAAGCAAGTAACCTGATCAAATAGATGGTAACCTGCTATCAGGTGAAATTGCATGCATTTGAAGAGTTCAGTGGCCTAATTACACTATTTTTTGGTTCAATGGCCTAATTGCACTTTCAAGTTACGTTCAGTGACTAATTTGAACTTTATTCCATAATGTATTATCATTTTTTTTTTGCAGCNAACTCCATCCGTCACTTAGTATTGCTTTTTACTATTATTTTCTAGAAAATGGTCAAATAGCTCATAAACTTTACTAAAAAAAATCAATTAGGGTCTTTAAACATGTAAAAGTTACAATTAAGTTCTATTAACATGTTATTTTGGTGCATTGAAGTCTAAAACCGGTTAGTGACCTGCAATAGCATGCCACTAGGGTTTCGGCGTTGATCCAACACTATTTCGATGATAAACACCAGCGATCGACGACCATGGAACAGTCGTCGGTCGCTGTTGAAGAAGGCGACCACTAGGTTGCCTTCTCATTGGAAAAGCCGACCATCTGCGTTGCCTTCTACCCGTAGAAAAAGAAGTGGATCAAAGTATCTGTCAATGGCTCAAAATATCACACGTTAATGCTTACTTAAGCTAGTCACGTACTGTTAGCAATATTATTATTAGTATGGTTTAGTCTTCTTAATAATATATAGTTATGTTTTAGTGGGTTGTAACTTAGTCAGTAACTATTACCTATAGGCTAAGACAGGTCTAGGTAGTCTATCATAAAAGGTCTTTCTCTCTCTGTAATTGGTTACGATTTTGAATACACAAACTCATCTGGTATCAGTTGCGATAGGATTAATCTATCCTCTACGTTTCCGATCGTCAACCTTACCTCCGTCACCCTACGCCCCGTAATCCTTCTTCTTCGTTTCGGCCATGGCAACACCACCCTCTGACCGCACCATAACCACTCCACCTCCGGTGACGCCGACCTCTCTAAACTCGGCTCACTGCCATATCAAATAAAATACTAAACTAATTAATCACAATTTACAAAGACTATTTATTTCAATGATGTTATGAATTAAAAAAATTAAAACTTTTTTGAAGAAAAAAAAGTTTATTGAATTTTTTTTTGAAAATAAAGATTAAAAATAATAATGAAATTCTCTCTCGACAGTTATTATCAACATTGTTCTCAATGTTTAAGTGAATATAAAGAGAATGCAAAAATAAATAAGAATGCAAAAATAAATAAATAAATAGCTAAAAGAATAGAATAAATCCATTTAAGTTGCCTCTTGTTGGCTTGTTTCACTCGTAGTTTAGGCAAGGTTCACTACCACACGAGCTACCTATAAGTCTAAGTAATTAGCCTAACAAATCACTTTTTTTTAAAGCGCCTAACAAATCACTTAGTTTTCTAGTTAAGTGTATAGGAAAACAAGGGACAAACTCACACATGTTTACAACTAAAGACAACCTTTTGTGAATGCCCAAATGATGATCCAGTTGTGGAGTGATGTGGGTTTCGATCATGGAGGATCTTTGGCATGATTGGTTGAATATTTCTTACGGGATCCTGATACGGAAAAGTCAATAGTAATGACTGCTAAATTCTAGGTCACTTGGACGGCGCAAAATGACCGATTATGGAATGACAAAACATGGCTTATTGTTATGAACTGATTGTCACAGGCAGAAAAAAGAGACAGAAAATAGAACAGAACTGCTTTGGGTTTTCTTGAGGCCCCAGAACTCCCTAATTCCCTTTGCTGGGATTAAATTTTCTGCTTACCTTCATTGAAATTAATACTACATTATATAGGCAGTACAAGGATTCCAAAACTGATCTAATTACCAAAACTGATCTACTTACCAAAACTAAATTAGGAAGCTTTCTAATACTCTAACTCTCTGAATTATGATATAGTAATAAACTAACAACTTTCTAAACTATAATATAGTAATGAAATAGGAATAAACTATAGTATTGTAATAAAATAGAACTCCTGCAACTTCCTAAATTACAGTTTCTCTGCTGATTTGTTTCTGCGAACGTAACCACGTCCCCAGAATGCATCATTACTCCCCCCGGGACATCAAGCTTGTCCGCAAGCTTGAAATCAGGAAACTGCAAGACAAAGCTACTTAACACTTCCCAAGTGGCATCCTCCATGGAAAACCCTTGCCACTGGACTAATATTTCCCTTACACCACGGTTGAGTCTGCACTGGAGCACTGCCTCAGGCTGCAAAATCACTCGGCCATCTCTTGTAGGTGGTAGTGGAGAAAGCAAGGAGGGAGCATTGCCTGTGAATGGCTTAAGCAAGGAGACGTGGAACACATTATGCACGCGTGACTCCGGGGGAAGCTCCAAATGATAGGCTACCTTACCAATTCGCTTTAGTATTCGAAAGGGGCCATAAAATCGTGGAGACAGTTTATTATTCCACCGCCGAGCTATGGAATTCTGCCGATATGGCTACAACTTCACCCAAACCCACTGGTCTTCGTCAAACTCCACGGCTCGATGGAAGCGGTTATATACTTGTTCCATCCTCGACTGAGCCAACTGAAGGTGATGTTGCGCATCACGGAGAACCTCATCTCGAGACTGTAAAGCTGCATCCACTGCTTCTACTTTAGATGTACCTGGTTCATAGGATAAAAGACGTGGAGGTGGCCTGCCATACACAATCTGAAAAGGGGTTGAATGGAGAGCGGAGTGGAAAGCAGTATTGTAACAATACTCAACCCATGGGAGAATATCTGTCCACTTCCGAGGGTGATATCCAACCAAGCAGCGCAAGTAGACCTCAATAGTTCTATTCACCACCTCTCTTTGGCCATCGGACTGTGGGTGGTAAGAAGAAGAAAAATTCAGTTTAGCTCCTCTCAAGAGGAATAACTCCTTCCAGAAGCTGCTCAAAAAAACAGAATCTCGATCACTCACAATGGACTCTGGCAACCCATGCAGCTTAAAAACATTGGCAAAAAACAGTTGAGCAACCACAGCTGTTGAAAATGGATGTTGTAAAGCCATAAAATGGTCGTACTTTGAGAACCGGTCAACCACCACAAATATCACTGACTTTCCTCCAACCTTTGGCAACCCTTCAATAAAATCTATGGAGATATCTGACCATATATGGGCTGATATAGGCAGTGGCTGTAACACTCCAGATGGGTGGCAATTTTCCCACTTTTGTCGTTGGCACTCTATGCAGCTGGCTACAAAAGAACGCACCGGTGAATCGTTTTTTGGACTCCTTCGTGGGTGGCATCATGGACCTCTTGTAGCACACGATTGACAAGTTCTGAATCCGGAGGAATGAAGATTTTATTCTTATAAAGAAAGAAGCCATCAGAAAATTGCCAAAAGTCGTTTCCTGGTTGGCCGACCTTCTGCAAAAAGGGTAAGTAAGAACTGGAAGTGTGTACTGCCTCCTTGATGGCACCCAACAATGTAGAGTGGGCCATAGAAATTGCGCAGCAGCGTTCTATAGTCTTATCCCTGCGAGACAAGGCATCTGCCACTGCATTGAGCTTCCCTGGTTTGTATTCCACCACAAAATCAAAGCCCAAGAGTTTACTCATCCAATGTTGCTGTGGAGAGGTCGATTGGCGCTGTTGTAACAAATACTTGAGACTATAGTGATCAGTCTGAAAAATAAATGATCGTCCCCATAAATAGTGACGCCAATGGCGAATTGCTTGGGCTAAACTAATTAACTCCTTCTCATATGCAGCAAGTTTCTAATGATGGTCAGCTAGCTTTTTGCTAAAGAAAACAACGGGATGCATGGCCTGCTGCAAAACTGCACCTACCCCGCTACCCGAAGCATCACACTCGACAACGAAGGATTGGGTGAAATCAGGCAGCTGCAAGACCGGAGCAGAGGTGAGGGCATATTTTAAGGTTTTGAATGCTTTGGTAGCCTCCCTCGACCACACAAAAGAATGCTTGCGGAGTAAGTTGGTGAGAGGTGCTGCGATGATGCCATAGTCACGAATAAACCGACGGTAGAACCCTGCTAGTCCAAAGAACCCACGAAGACTGGTCGGGGAAGTGGGTTTTGGGCAATCACGTACTGCCTGCACTTTGTCGTCATCCACCGCCACACCTTGATCGCTAATAACATGCCCAAGATAACGAACTTGGTTGCCTCCAAAAACACACTTGGACTTCTTCAAGAACAGGTTGTGTTGCAGTAATAATTCAAAGACCTTGCGGATGTGTTGGATATGCTCAGCCCAAGTAGCACTATAGATCAAAATGTCGTAAAAGAAACCAATACGAACTTACGAAGGAAAGGCCCAAAGACTTCATTCATCAAGGATTGAAAAGTAGACGGAGCATTCGTGAGTCTGAACGGCATTACCAAGAATTCGAAATGGCCTTAGTGAGTCCGAAATGCTGTTTTCTCCACATCCTCCGGGCACATCCTTATTTGGTGATAGCCGGAGCGCAAGTCCAACTTGGTAAAGACTCGGGGCCCATGTAGCTCATCAAGAAGCTCATCAATGACTAGAATAGGGAATTTATCCTTAATAGTGTGAGCATTTAGTTCCCGGTAATCCACACAGAAACGCCAAGTCCCATCTTGCTTTTTTACCAGAAGTACCGGAGAAGAAAATGGCGATTTACTTGGCCGAATAATCCCCTGTTCAAGCATATCGGCACATTGTTTCTCAATTTCATCCTTGAGTACTTGGGGGTACCTATCAGGACAAACCGCAACTGGGTCAGAACCAGCGGAGAGTATAATTCGGTGATCACACGAGCGAGATGGTGGCATTGTTGAGACTTCCCAGAACAAGGGGTCAAATTCCGATAGAAGGACGTTCAAAATGTCTTTGTTGGAAGCTGGAAGCAAGGAAGAAACGACAGCCAATGCATGGGGAGTGTCGCTGGACCATGAAACCAATTTTCCTTCTAAAAGAAACTACATCGTCAAGGAATTAAAATCCCACCAAATTGGTCCAAGGGTGCTAAGCCATTGAATTCCCAAGACCAAGTCAAAACCCACTAGTGGAATCTGAAATAAATTCACTAAAAACGAATCGGAGCCCTTAGAAACCAAGACTTGTTCACAGAGGCAAGTGCTTGACAAAGAATCCCCATTTGCCACCAAGACCTTTACTCCTGGCCGAGGAGCCGTAGGAAGAGCTAACCCAAGTGCAGTTGAAGTGTTGATGAAGTTATGGGTGCTCCCTGTATCCACCAACGCAAGCAGCGGTGTGCCCTCAATCAACACCCGAAGTTTCATCATCTCCCATGTTGACACACCTGTTATCGCATGAAGGGATATTTTTGCCACCTAAGGTCCTCAATGGTAGTTTCATCACTTTCCTCTTCCTCATTAATGCATAGGACACAAAATAGGTGCTTGCACCGGTGGCCATGAGACCACGTCTCATCACAGTTAAAACAAAGGCCTTTGGATTTGCGTTCTTCATGCTCTGCAGGCGACAATCGGCGAATTGGAGGGGGTTTATGACCAGGTTTCAGCGTAGCTTGCGATCTGGAGTTGGTGACAGTAACCAAATTGCTACCTGTCGGGGCTGGCAGCAGGCGTGGGGGTTGCCTAAATGTCCCTTTTTGCATCAAAAGGATTCGTCGGTAAAATTGAATTAAAATTTTTTGTAAAAATAGTCCTATTGCACAAATTTTGCTTGTTTGATGGTTAAATTGCACACTTTTTAAGTTTAATGGCCTAATTACACAAAAGCGACAAGTTCAGTTGCCTATTTGACATTTTTTCCTTAAAAGTATTGCATTTTTCCTAAAAAATATTATATTTTCCCTTATAAGTAAAGGGCACTTGTCAACACTACTTATTATTGAAAATGTAATACTTTTTCTCATATAAGTAACAAAAATTGTATTCCTGATTAGTATTATATTTGAGCATATAAGTATGACATTTACACATATAAGTATAACATTTGCATGATGCTCCGAGCCTTTGACCCGTCTCACGAATAAAGATACGTGAGTCGGTCTCACACAAGTGTGACACTTGTGCGTATAAGATCACAATTTCATCTTGATCCGACTCGTCTCGACCAGTTTCACTGTGAGACGGTCTCACACAAGTTTTTGCCGAAAGTGTAAACCAAAAAGCACAAATGGAATCATTTCGATTCCGGAGTAGAAGAATAATAGACCAAACGGCCCATGTGCAACCAAATTAAATTTCCACAGCCTTTGGAGGTGCAGAATAGTCAGTCAAACTGGCAGCCTGAAGTCAGCAAAATCTGCATATGACCTCATACCAAATGTTATCAGTCACTTAATCTAACGGACGATATTTCTATGCCCTTTTTGGTTGGTAGAGATATACTCCAATATTATACTATTCCTTCAATACTATAATTTAAAGAAATTTATTCTAAAAAAAAAAAAAGAATTTTTTGCCAACTAGGAGACAACTATTTACTAACGCAATAATTTTTTTTTTAATTTTTTTTCAATTGTATATGGATATAAGCCAAGGATAACTCATTACCACAATACCACCACTTGTCATAATGGCAAATAAGGTTTTTATTTTATTTTTTTTTTAAATATTTTTGATAACATAAGAATGTTGAAGGACTAAAATTATTTCTTCACGTGAGTTCATAGTTATTAACAAGTGTTTCTTTTAGTAAAATTAGTTTGTTATTATTTAATAGTATATTTGGCTTACCCGAATAATTTTTAAAAGAATACGAATCATATTTTATGGAGAATGTAATAGGTAAAGAATAGAATGAAATTTTATTTTATTATTTAATTTATGGAAGAAATAGACTTCAAAAATAGTATTATATATAGTGTTTGGCCATTTAATGGATAAAAATGAAATAAACATTGTTAGGCGTCGGGCGTCGGCTGGGTTGGCTAAGTTCAACCATTGCTCGATTCGAGACTTAGAATTTTGGCTTACCATAGAAGAATGTGGTTAAATGGTTAATGTCTACCTATTTATCACAAATTGGTCTTAAGTAGGATATGACAACCAGATAACCAAAAAAACTTTGTGGTTAATCGTGTTGTACTTACAATAGTCATAGAATGGATGACCCACTGAGAAGTAATCATATTGCAACGCTGAGATCCAACAAACATTCTGAGTGACCTACTGAGAAGTAAGTATAGTGCAACGCTGAGATCCAACAAATTACATTCTCTATTTAAACGATATATATAATTTTTGTATACATGTAGTAATAATAATAATAATAATAATAATAATAATAATAATAATAATAATAATAATAATAATAATAATAATAATAATAATAATAATATTGTTGTTTCGTTGTTGTTATATAATATACTTTTAAATTTTAATAAAAACATGGTAACAAAATAGAAAAGAGCAAATTAGGTATTAAAATGGTGTTTCTGATGATTAAGAATAACCTAATACCATCCCTTACAACGAGAATAGCTTATTTCTAAGAATATTATTTTCATAAATAAAATAACTTACAAAATATATAGTGGAATATATTTATTTTCAGGAATATTGGAATGTTATTCCTATTTCATGAATTAAATGTGCAATAAGCTAGTTGATTAAATTAAAAATATTAATAAAAATAGCTTATGAACAAATGAATAATACAAAATCACTTAAAATGATTTTCTTAAAACAAAAAACATGAAGGGAAATGTTAATGTCAATAGGAATGATACATATTAAGTAAATTAATCCAATTCTATGTATGACTAAAGATTTATCTGAACACTTGGTTTTATGTTAAAATATATAAATTATGAATGCATAATAAGATATTTAAGATTTAAATAAAGTTATATAAAATTGAATTCTACAATATGACATTATTTTTATATTCTTAATAATGCAAAACAAAATTCATAAACAAATTAAAATTAAAAGTACATTAACTTTTGTCCAAGTTAACAAGACAAATTATATATGAAATTAAAATCGAAGTCTCATTGTAACGACTAGTATAGAAGGCAAACAAAATCATATTTTGGTCATATTATATATGAAATTAATGAAATTTTAATCATATTTTGGCCATATTATACACGCGCAATCAACGAAATTTTAAACATTAAGAAGTTAAAACAATAATTACTAATTTACCGGATATATAATAACAAATAAAACACTTAAATAATGATAATATAAAATCTACATCTATCTACAAACCTAATAAGAGCCAATAAAGTTAGGCCCCTAACGGGAACTACAAAATGTTGGTTTAATGATTTGTTGAAGTTCATATTATTTTGATTTTAGTATTTTATTATTATTATTTTTCCTATTTTACCCTTTATTATATCATTTGCTTTTCCTAAATACCCTTTACATTCAATTAGTTTAAACTTTAGTAATGTGATATTATTCCGTTAACTATTCTTTGGTCAATTAATTAGAATCACGCATTGGGCATTGAACAAACAGTACCCCTAATTTACCGTATATATTCAATATATATGAGAAACTATGCCTATTATATCATTATTTTTTTTGGGGAAGAAGGATTTGGTTATGTTTTTTTAAAGTGCACTAGGCCAAGGCACTAAAATTGCAATGAAACACACCGGGGACTAGATCAAATCATGAATTCATTTATGACGGAAGTGGCAACAAGAGGAAGCATGGATCATGCCAATTAATTAATAGAATTTTGTGTTGCAAAAACTATGCTTGGGAACTAACTATTCAGTGAAGGTGCTTCCCTCTAAAACTGCTATTGTACCAGTTAATCCAACATTTCTGTCACATGTCATAGTTATACATTCTTGAAATATTTACTTTAATGAAAATTTTGATAATCTATATGCCATGATACTGAATGATACTTTGATAAATTTTGAAACACTATTTAGAAATACGCATCGGGCATTAGTCATTTGCACAATGCATGTGTTATAACTAGTAACTTTATAAGTATCATGCGATGTTCTTAGGGTGTGTTTAATGGGAATAAATGTTTTAAGAATACAAAATCAAAAAATCAAGACAATTGGTCCTAATATATATAATGACATCCAAAGCATCAATATGAACAAAAAATCAAAACAAAAATCTAAAAGTACTAATCCAAACTTAAAAATTAGATTTTCCAATAAGATGGAATGATATCTTTTTTAATTAAAGAATGCGATTTTTAATTGATAGGGTAATCAAATAACATAATTGTGTTTTAAAAAGTTATCAACCAAACACTGACTATAATTTTGATTCTTATTCCTGCTAGTGTGTAAACCCATAAATCAAACACACCCTTAGATCATCTAGGTTTATCAATCTACTAATTCTACCTCCATGCATAAATAAATGTTAATTTTAGTATTTATTTGCTCCATCTCACTAAATTTTCATCTAAGTTTGATGTACATACATAAGTATATACTGTATTATCAAGCAAAAAAATTGGATATTAATTAGAAACTACGTATTATATACTACTAGCTAGTTCCAAAAGAACTAAAATGTTTTTTAATGAGATGATTTAAAATATTAATTAATGTTAGATGATATTGACTTTCAAGTAACAAATTAAAACATCAACTATTTTGGGGACGAAAAGAGTAATTAATTATTTTTTTTGAAAGTAGTAATTAATTATTATTATTATCTAAAAACATAATAAGTATTAATCAAAGTTATATCCTCATTTATATCCATATTTTTAGTGCTAACTATTTTGTACATTATATTTTTAGAGTTGTACTGTACAATTTTTTGGACAAAAATATACTTATCGTTATAACTTCTGTTATCTTTTCCATTAACTTTAGCATGCACATGCATCCACCGTATCTTTTCTTATATTATTTAATGATAATAATATTTGTAGACATTATATATTGAATTAATATACTAAATATTTTTTTCATTTAATTTACATCTTAATTAATTAGAATTTGTTAGTTATTTTTTAAAATATAAATATTGAGCATATATTTTTGCGCATCACGCATAGAAAAGACTAGTTAATTAATATAATAAAACTCATAGTTCAATATAAATAATTTTGACCATTTATATAATTTCATTAATGAAGAAAAACGTTTCGTGGTAGCCCATTGATTAGGTCAAATGTTTGACTCTCATCAAGTCCTTAGGCTGCTAAAGTTCTAGCCACCAATTAATAATTATACTTTAGTCTATGGTATTAGTAAATGCATTTATTCAAATAAGAAAAAAATAAATAAAATAAAGATATATGAAGTAAAGCACACCAATAAATTCTATGGGAAGGGCTAGCATCTAGGGGCAACTTGGTAAATTCATAATCATTTTCTTCTGTTTGTGCTGCATTTTTTTTTTTTGCTTAGTTGATTATTGACTAAAGAAAAATTTTATTTTCTCTTACTAAAATTATTTACAAAATAATTTTAGTAAGAGAAAATCTTCTTTATACAAACTATTTTGAGATGGAATGAATATAAAATAAGGTACTTGTTTACCACCTATTTTCTTTTTTTTTCTGAAAACTCATTTTTCTTTTTATTTTTTATATTTATTTATTTTTTCCCTCCCAATAATCCTGAATAAAGCAGCCATTATTTAAGGGAAGATACACAGTACTGAAAAGGCAGGCAGTTGAGACAAAACTTGACTACCGTGCACTGCGTGGCGGCTTATGATTAGCGAGCCTGACTAATGTGCGCGCTGCGTGTCTTTCTGTCATTCTCAAAAGTTCAGCTCTATCTTCTAACCAACCAATCAGCTTCTTCCATGTCACTTGGACAGTATCAGTTTCTGTGCAACCCCGAGGTGCTAGATTTGTGGGTGCACCCACTTTCCATGCAANTCTTTGTTCCAGGAAAGCGCCAACAGTGGGATATAAAACGTGCAGAGACGAGACGCTAAATTCCCTGAAAGCCACAGCCTCTAGTTAAACTGGAAAGTGACTTGGGAAAGCTAATGTTAAACCTAATGTTATCCTAGAACAATGGTGCCTTTTTTTGTTGTACTAGATGGGTGTGTTTTCATGTATATAACTTCATACAGCTGACAGTAGAATGGGAAGGAGTGAGATATTAGACTAGACCTTATATATGTTGTAACTATTCTCAAAGTGGCTTTTTTGTTTTGTGGGTATTTTCTTAGTGGTTTGAATAAAAGTGAACTCTCTTGGAGATTCTGCATTCTCTAGATTTGTATTGATCCTCTTCTTGATGGCTACTTCCAAGTATATTAGCAGATTGGCTTAAGAATACATGACCAAATCCCAGCAAAAGAGTTTCAAACATTGTCCTTGTTAGAAAATATTCTGGTAGCACAGTGCAATTTAGATTGGGAAATTATATAATCATTAAAAGGTTAAAACTTAGAGTGTTGAAATCATATGATTTCTCTTTTTGACTAAACTTGGGTTGAAGTGGTGTTGTATTGTGGTCAATACATGCCAGTGCCATCAGGCTTTGAAATTCTGTAATGCCCCATTTTATGCATAGAGGAGCTTTTTAGAAATCTAGAAAAAGGCAAGCATGCTTTCCTTTTCAAGTACAGGCAATGACACAACTTGCAAAAAGAAGGTGGAAAGATGATATATGAAAGTTCATTTCCCCCTTTCCTTTTCCTCTCCTGGTCCTAGGGGACCACAACAGATAAGCAACTTATAATTTTTCTTTTTCTCATTTTCTTTTCTAATTATCCAATCATATATAAGGATTTTATATATATATATATATATATATATATATATATATATATAAAATCAAATAATCACTATTACTAACATTTTTTGTTCACAAAATAAATCTTGATAAAATATGAATGTTATTTCATAAGAATATAATAGACAAGACATTGAGTAGGAGCTATATATATTTCATTGTTTAGTTTGTGGAATGAATAGATTTTAGAAATTGTATTATAGTATTCAATTAGTTTAAGGAATAAAAATGCAGTGGCATTTTCATAAATAACTTGAACTTAAAGTGCAAGTAATAACACCATGGGGTGCACTTAACATCATAGAGTGCATTGCACAAGAGAGAACTAGGAACCAATCAGGTCTGTTCATCTGAAAAATCTAACAGCTTTAAAGTAGGGAAAGAGAAAAAATATGGTGACATTTTCATAAATAATTTGAACTTTAAGTGCAAGTAATAACACTATGGAGTGCACTTAGTAACATCATAGAGTGCATTCCATGATACGTATAGGTGCAGAGGTGCAGTGAAATTCTCTACCTTTTACAATTTATGGTTTATTATTAAAATCAATATCTTACCATTACATTTCTAAAAGTGAAAAAATTACCGTTTTGCTTTCTTTTTAATATTATTGACTCTATTACAAAATAGTATCTATCTGTTACAGTTCAACGTCGGGATTTGATCAGGTAACTTTCCCTCTAAGAGAGAGACAAAGATGTCATTTGAGTACAAGGCAACATAACGTGTCATGAGCACTATGCTAGTATCTCAGACAATATAAATTAGCACAGCTGCTACTAAGTAAAAACGGTTAAGAATAGGAATGGT
>CM008333.1:20340512-20354140 GCA_002525835.2 Ipomoea batatas | reverse complement strand
CGTAATAGTTCTGGGAACAGATACAAAAGCTCAACACCAACACCTGTTACTGCCAGCGTAACTCCTTCCATTTCCAACACCCCAGACAGCGGTATGATGCAATGTGATCTCTTGAAAGTTAAAAGAGAAGAACCATTTGAAGATGTGCCTCCGGGTTTTAAACCGTTACCGCCTAGGAACAAATCTGAATGCTCAACACCGACTGCTGGCGTAACTGTTAGTGTTCCTCCGGGTTTTAAACCATTACTGCCTCCCTGAAAACCATGAATTATGGCGTATAATGTTCTGGTGGTGGTAATGTACAGCTTGCTGTTGGCTTGTGACTCAAACTCCTTCCCCTAGAGGCTAGATCAAGCTTACTGGGGGTGAATATAGACTAACTTGTTATATAAGTGCTGTAAATTTGATAGATTGATTACTTGTGGATCACTGATAAAGTGATCTTTTGTTAGGGATGAGCGTAATTCGGATTATCTGAACTAATACCCGAAATTTGAATTAAATTTTAAATTTCAGGTGAACCTGAATAGTAATCATTGATCACTTTTGAGGTTGCTTGCCTCCCTGTGCAAAAAAACTATTGATGAGAAAGTGAAAACTTTTGCATTCACTGAAGTTCTCTGTTTTTTTTTAATAGCATTTCTCTCTTTAGCTTTCCATTCTCTTTTCTTTACTTTCTATTTTTCAACATCCTTTGAGAGTTCATAGGAAGGTTTATGAATGAATTCTCAAAGCTGTTAGCACCCAACCCTATGGTCAAAGACAACACTATTTGAGGTAATTTTAGTCAAGTTGACTAAGGATATAGACTTATAATTACAAGGTCACGAGTTTGAATTTCAACATTTTTGGTTTGAGTCGGTCAGCTATGAGTAACTTAGGCTGATTTACCTCTTTGTAGTCCTTTATCGGCTAAGATCACAAGGTGGAGTGTTAGATTCTTGTTTTAATAGTTACAAAATTACAAATTTACAAGTTTGACTCCTAGCACACTTTCATATTATATTATAAATATAATAATAAAATAATATTAAAAGAAATAATAAAAACAAAAACAAAAAAAAGTACTGCAATGCAGCAGTTTTTGGCAGCACATTGCAGCTTAGCAAACTTGCTAAGTTTGTCAATTTGCAATACACGTAGGCTTAAAACAAAAAACAAATAAAAACAAAAAAAAAAAAACAAAATGAAAAACAAAACAAAACAAAACAAAACAAAAATCTCTCTTTTGTCATGTCAGCTTGTCAATTCCAAACTTGTTGGGATAAGAATAGCCTAAGAAGTGAAAGTACATATAGTATTTTCCATCCATCAAATTATGAGATTGAATTGCTTTCAATTGACAAAACGTCTATGAACAGATACTACATTGTAACAGAGTCAGTAGTGCTAAAAAAAAATAAAAAAAATTGACAAAACGCCAAACACTTCTATAAATGACAATTTTTAAAGTGTTAATCAACATAACTGTCAAACCTACTCCTACTTATATAATTATGATGATTGTATTGATTATTATATTGATAATGTTATTCATTATGTTTGATTGTGATACACCCATGAATCCCATGATGCAACATTATTGTTATTGTGATTATTAATTTGAAACAATGTGTTTTAAAAAAAATTAAACCTAAAAATAAATACTTGCTTTAAAAAAGTAAAATAAAAAAGACGCATGAACAAAACAAGAAATATCAACAATATAATAAATTGAGGACAAATATAAAATATTCAAAAGTAGTCTTAGAATATCTAAATATTTAATGAAATTACCTTAGATATTATATATTATGATTTTTAGATTACTTGAACCTTCTTTCAAAAGAAAAAAAGATTACTTGAACCTAGGTGTGGGAATTGGTTATAGACTCATAAACCCCTTGGCCCTATCAATAAACCTACAACCTAGCTTGGTTTTGTCCAATTATTATACCATTGAATATGATCTACTAAGATAGATCAAAGATTCATTTTTAGTATGTTAAAAGTTTATGTCTTGAAGGTTCATTTTTTATATACTAAAGGTTTTTTTTTAAAGTATATTACTAAAAAAAAGGAAAAAAAAAGTCTTTCAATACATTAATAATATACTAAAATTGAACAAATATTGAGCCACATTGATCATGGTCCATAGTGCAATTTGTCCGTTTTGGTTAGCTTGATCTAACCTTATTAGTAAAAAGGTCAAGCCTAGATCTATTTTTAGCTTATTTAACTAAATAGCAGATACTCCCATGAGAACAAGGTTTTCGTGCAAAATTTGGACACATTGTTAAATTATTAACCATCAATCCAGTGTAAAATAGTTTTCAAAAAAAAAAATCTAGTGTAAAATAGAGAGAGAGAGAGAGAGAGAGAGAAAGAGACGCTTTCATTAGGAAAATGCTATTTTACCCTCTAAAATTTTCGCCTAATATTCTCTAGATTTCTCCCCTTTCGTAGAGGAGACGGCAACAACTATTGCATGCTTGTTAGCGTCCAAAGAGTCCACGACATTCGAACCCATAGAAGGGTCGTCATTTGCATGATTGCTACAGGGGCTCTCTAGGCCTCCAGGGACTCCGTCGCTATTTCTGCCACCATAATTGAAAAAAGAGTTGCAGACACCCGACGTTGTCTTTTTCTTATTCTTATCCTTGTCGACGGTGACGACGACTTTTTGGAGCCCTGAAGCTCTCATGAAACCATCTAGTGACCTTACCCATTATCGAAAATAATTGATTTGGGTATACGTGGATCAATAAGCCCGCATAAAATATAAGGGTAAAATTGTAAGAGAGATAGTTGTAGTAATAATATTGAGTGGATTAATGCAAGAGCATTACAAAGTATATTGTGTAGGAATAAGACATGATTTGTAGTAACTAAACAAGACCAATTTATACAAGTAGATTCTAATTAACTTAGCTATTTCCGTTGCAGGCCACAAGACTGGGTCAAAGCCCACATGACAGGCTCTGAGACATACGACGATTATATTGCTCGGGGCCAGCCACCTGGGTCCCTACTTTCCTCACCCGAGTCCCTTGCCTTGGGCCCCCGGGTCTCTTCTACTAAGCTTGATCCTCTATTTATTTTTTGGTTCCAATATCTCCATCATCCATATATGGCCACCATAGATTTGAATAAAAATAGTAGATCCATTCTCTCTCTCTCCCTCTCCCCTGCAAGTTCCATTTGAAAATTTCTTCTTTTATTTTTTTAACAAACAAGTATGGTGTATACCACATACTTACGTTTTACGTATTTACCTTGAAAAAATTTCACAAAAATAACAAACTCCACTAGGACTTGTGTTTTTACCAGAAACGCAAGTCCCAATAGAGTTTTTCTAAGGTTGTCCAAGATTGAAAAGCGTTCTATTTTTATTCACTACTATATTTTCATATTTCACTCAAAACCCCTATAATCATTGGGTGCCCACAGAGGGTTAGATAGCACTACTCATTCATAAACATTACAAACTTTAAGGGTGTGTTTGGTTCATTGGTATGTGAATCAAAATCATAGTTAGTGTTTGTTAACAACTTTTTAAAATACAACTATGAGATTTGATTATCCATTCAATTAAAAACATCACCCCCTAATTAAAAATATGTATCATTCCATCTTATTGGGAATCTAATTTTTAAGTTTGGATGAGTACTTTTAGATTTTTGTTTTGATTTTTTTTTTTTTTGTTTATATTGTGTTTTGGATGTCATTATATTAGGATCAATTGCTTGGATTTTTTGTTTTTGTATTTTTAAATATTTATTTTCATTATAAGGTCATACATAACCAAACATCAATATTGATAATCATTTTAATTCCACCATACTACCATATTTGATTCCCACCCATGTGTGAACCAAACACATTCTAAAAGTTTGTAATATTTATAAAAGACCTAGTTCCCATTTAATCATATATATTATATATGTTCATTTTTTAATTATTACAAATTCAAAAGTTTGTAATAATTATAAAATTGATCTCGTATATTTTTAATAAAACGCTCTAACTATTGATGTACTATAATGTTCGATTGATATCAATCATCACTTTTTACAAGACAATCTTATTCTCATTTAAGGTGCCCCTATATATATTATTTTAACCTAATATATTTTTATATTTACAAAGTATATATATCAAAGTATCAAACCCTCAACCTGGCCTATTTCCACCCTACTTGAACCAAACAAAAGTACTTGAATAGTTAAACCAAACAACCCCTAAATACTGCATGACAGGATTCTTTTTTTTTTTTTTGAAGGAAAATATGCATTAATAAACATTAACAACGATTACAACAAGGTTCAAAGGAATGAAAAACCATTCCATACAATCTGACATAGAATCAAATTTCCTAGCTAAGTTAATGAAATATGNATTTTTTGTGTTAATATTATTTTTAGAGTAGTTTCTAAATTTATAAATTTTGTATATTAATATTAAATTTAATATTATGAACTTGTATGGAGAAATCAATCTGACTAGCACTTTGCCTCTTAATTGAGCTGACCCGATGCGAATGTGACGGATTCAGTATATATCACCGTGCATCGCACGTGCAGGTGACACTATTTAGTTTGGATTGAATTCACAATTTTTTTTTGGCATTGTGCCCGACGCTTGAACTCTCTCAGTCTCTCTCTCAGATTCTGACACTGAACCCATCCCAACCATACACGTGTACCTTCACCATAGCCCATCAGTAAATTCGTTGTCGTTTCACCAACCCCACCTCCACCAAGATACGGAGCAATTGATTTTGTTGAGGAGAATCTGAGCACTACAGGCCCACCACCATTGCTCCATGTCCATGGTAAAAAAATCTATCTCTTCTTTTAAAAACTTCTTTTGTCATCTCTAACATTCTGCCAAGAACCAACATTCTTGCTGCTTTGCATTGTGCTTTGTGTCATTTTTATGCGGGGAGTAGGTTTATGCGCTATCCTCATTTTCTAATGTGAAACGTTGGAGAGATCATAGATGGATTTTACCAAAAAAATGGCTAAAAATGATCTTAGGTTGAAATGTATGGGCAAAGATTAAGGTTTTTGCAGTGTTATGCTTGTTGAGTTGAGTTGACTTTTCCGTATATGGAATGGTTGTAGGAAGTGATCATCATTTTTCGTTAAAAAATATATGTATATATATTTACAGTAGGGTAACGGGAGTTGAATTATCGTAAAATGAACTCTGGAATCTTTGACAGACAAAACTTTTTGCTATTGTTAGGGTTTCTTATAAGTTATACCCACAGCATTTGTTTGAAGATGGGGAAATGGGATCAAGGATGCAAATTAGAGCATTAATATATGAGGTGCTCTAATAGTTGAAGTTCTAGGGTTAGCCACTGAGATTCTTGAGTATTTTTCTAATTTATACTCCATCATAGACAACTGAGTTTTGGAACTTGAGCTTTTGCTCAACTGTTCATGTCATTTTTGAGACATCAGAATGGAAAACGACGTTAAAAGTTCTCTACCTGGTCTCCATTAAGCAATTAAACTTCCCAGATTTTAACTTATTCTGATGAGAAAGAACAGCTTTGTTTGTAATTTGTCTTATCCTTGAATGTATATGATAATATTTGTAGCCCAGTTAGAGAAATTCATACACCTCCATGTTTGTTTGTGTCACACCCTCCTTTGGCATTGTTGTTGCTGTTGTGTTCTTCTAATTCTTGTATGTCGTGTGGATTTCTGCTTTCTATGTTCACTTTTCATGCCCTACTTACATGCAGCATTAATGAATTAGTGGGGAAGTTGAATGTGGTAATACTATTTTATGATATGTAAGGGAAAAAGGGTTTGAACACTGAAGAAAACTAGCATTTATGATCCATTTGACTAAATATGTGGAGGGATATAAATATTGGCTGCAGTGAAGTGCTAATTATATACGCCCTCATCCATTGCCAGTAACTACAAGTAATAAAAACTTACTCTAATAGATTAAATTAAAGAGAAGTCAACTTTTGGTATCGATTGAAAAAGTAATAGATCTATAGTTTCAACTTTCACATCATTTCTTGAAATTTGCAGGCGGAATGCTGTGATGTCTGTGGCGATATTGGGTTTCGAGAGATAATTGTTACATGTGCAGAGTGTAAAATTAACCAAGAACATCTGTAAGATCCCTTGTCTTTGTGTTTAGCATGTTTGCACTTGCATTGCTCCATGATATTGTTACCTTAGCAATTATCAAGTTTGATATAGAATACTTTTTATCTGTGAATCATATACACAACACCCCTCACGTGGCCGGGGCCAATTACTTTTTGATGGGCTCCAAGCAATCGGGTGGCGCAGAGATTATAACCCATGACTGCATTGGTTTGGCTATAAGACCAAATTGAAAGATGTGTTCCGTCTCAACTAAAAGACCTAAGATGATAGTTAGACCACACATTTATGTTTATATGTTATATATATGCTCAAGATGCCCCCCAACATTTGATGGCCTATTTAATTTTGATGGAAAAGATTCTATTGGTAATTAATAATAATTTCCTAATACATAATTTTGTTGGTACTAATATGTGTCAATTTTAAAAGTGCAATTATGGTCCTTGAAATGGAAGGCAGAAGGTCTGCCAAATGCTCCAATATTGATAATAGTATGCATTGTGCTCATTTTCAATAGTAGAGAACTAGAGATATTTGTCCTTTTATTTAATTTCCTTATTAAGAAGAGAACTTTCATTTTCTTTGAGTTGTATCCATGCAGTGATGAGTTACGTCACCCTGACCCTTAAATTTGGTAAATCAGCTATTCATATTTCATACCCCCCCTCTCCCTCCCTCCCCTCTCTCTCTCTTCGTGTTCTTATCATTAAGGTAGATGTTCTATTTGTCCAGAGAAGGGGGAACCTGTAACTTTTCTTCATGTCAGTATAGTTGGTAGATTGCTACTTTTGCAATTTGATGCTTACTAAGCATTAATATTTTCTGTCTTCTCCAGCTATTGCATGGAGACGTTTCGTATGGAGGAACCAGAGGTTTGGCTATGTGAAGAATGCACTCCTAGGAATGGGAATCAGTCATCAGGTGGAAAGAGTGGGGTTACTGTGGCACCAAATTTTACAACCTCTTGTAAGGATCATCGCGAGAATTTACAGTGTGCATATCCAAGAAAATTGAACCGTGGTCGTGGTTGGGTTGACTGGGAAAAGAAGGTTGCAAAAGGGAGAACAAAATATATTTCTGTTGAAGAAGCACTCATGCTACCACAACTCCAAAATGTTGCTTCCAGTGTAAAGAAAACTAGCCATTCAAACCCCCTATCACCTAACAAACATATATCATCTCCATTGTCCAGGACTCCTGTCAATCCTGGTACTTGTATTCCTAAATGTGAGCAACCTAAAAAGCATCCTACTTCGTTGGGTCCACAACATTTGAAGACTCAAAGTCTTGAAAATTCCAAGAAACATCCTACTTCGTCGAGTCTACAACACCCGAAGACTCAAAGTCTTGAAAATTCCAAGAAACATCATCCTACTTCATCAGGTCTACAGCATCCAAAGACTCAAAGTCTTGAAAATTCCAACACTAATCAAGTGACTCAACCAAAAGAGCAATCCTCTAAAGTGCTAAATGGTGATTTTCCATGCCTTCTGCTATTTGCTTGACTTCAAATCCAGTGTAACTATTATGTCTGCAATACTTGAAAGCCATCCAACCATAAAGTATAATTTCAAGGATCATCTATTCATCTTTAAAATATGGGTATGATTGAATCAAAATTGGATGTGATAAATTGAAAGGACTATTTACTTTTCAGTAGAGCTTTTTAATTACAGCAGTTGTGTAATTATTTCCCCCTTCCTTTACAGAGACATTTAGTTCTTTAAACGGCGTGGCATTCGAGGCATAAGTTAACTGATTTTTGTATTAGATAAATAACACTATTTATGCTGCTCTTGCTGCAGGACCTATGGAAAAGGAGAATATTGGAGACACTAAAATAACTTATACTATAGCCGAAGAAACTACAGACAAACATACATCAGTGGCATCAGCTTGTTGCCCCCAGGTTATATCTGGTAAGATAACTTCACTGTTGTCTTTAGATTGAAACTGTTTTAGCATTGCGTTCCTGCAGATCCCTTCCCAGTCTAATTAGTCTAAGATGTCATTGAGTCGAAACTGATATTGTTGCTAATACATGGTTTATTAGAGTGCTTGTATGCCTTGGAAATTTCGTGCTAATGATATCATTGATGCATCCTAAATTTGTTGTTTCAATTGATAGGTGATTTACAGTTTTCTTTTACAAATTCAAGCCGTGGTTTTGTAGGTTCTGTAACAAAATTACTTGTGTCATGCTACTAAACTGACACTGTGTTTGGGGTGGTTTGGTGCCTAATCTTAGTTAGTGATGGTTGTGCCGCAACAGAGTGTGGGACTTTAAATGTGAATCTGATGACTTTCTCAACTAATAACAAGAAATGCTTTAGCGATCCTGCCCAGCATCCCTCCTGGAAGTAAGTATGGAGTAGCGCATTTCCTCTTCATCACAGATAAGATTTCATTCATGATTAAATGAATATTTATTGCAAATATTCATGATGTAATGTTCATTGCCTTTCAATGTAAATGTTTTCCACACTTTTGGTTTTGGATAATATTCACTGTGACCACCAAGCTGGGTAAGTTAGGGCTCTTTTATAGCTTACATTTATTATAGGCTTTCTTGAAAGGATAACAACTTACCCAATTTTACTCTATATGTTTTGAGAACTAAGATATCGTGTTGTTGCAATCCTGATTCCGTGTCAATTTTTTTTTTCTACGTTTATGCATTTTCTAGGGGAAGCTTCAACGTCTGTGATAATCTTAATTTCAAGGGATTCCAAGCTCATTATCCCTTGAGAGTACATAGGAAGGTCTGTGAGTTCTCGAAGCTTTTGCCTGAGATTCTTGACTTCAAATTAGTTCCGCGAGGGAATCTCTGGGGCAAGCTATTCCATGATTATTGCCCAACGAGAGAAGATGTAGGACTCTATTTCTTTCCAAGTGAAAAGGGCAGGTCAGCCTCCACACTTTCTATAACCTACCTCTACTAACCTGGAAATCCACTCACCCGGGAAGGAATGTGTGTGTGTGCGTGCACGTGTAGTTTATGTATTGTGTGTTTATTTATGTTTGTACATTTACTAGATCCAAAGAGTACGTGATCCTAATGGAGTTGATCCGAGACCAAGACTTGATGATGAGAAAGCAGATAGACAATGTTGAAATACTTGTACTTACGTCTACTGTGCTGCAAATGGATTGTCAAAGTATGCTCCCGAGTAGTTTGCGTATTTTTCCCTTTCAATCTCTTGTTTCTTTGAGTCAAAGAAGCCAGTAGATCTGTTGTTTGATTCTAACTTTAAAATGCGGAAACCATAACAGTCTTCCTCTGAATTTTAACCTCTCTTAACCTAACAATCCGGCTTTTCTTGCAGAAATGGAAGGAAATTACTTCTTGTGGGGGTTATTTCACCGCATTGGTAAAAAGGACAAAGTAGCCAACATAGAATTCGTTGACAAGGAGATAGACATTAGCGGTAAAGACAATGAGGAGGTGGTCGCCCTGGAAATTGACATGATAGGCCGGGGGCAGAGCGTGGGTAAAGCAGACTCTATTAACAATGGAGACAACGAAGAGGTTGACATGGAGATTGACATGATAGGCGGGCAAAATGTGGGTAAACAAGATGTAGTAATTCGACGTAACAGTTCTTGGAACAGATACGAAAGCTCGACACCAACACCTGTTACTGCCAGCTTAACTCCTCCCTTTTCCAACACCACAGACAGCGGTATGATGCAATGTGGTCTCTCGAAAGTTAAAAGAGAAGAACCATTTGAAGATGTGCCTCCGGGTTTTAAACCGTTACCGCCTAGGAACAAATCTGAATGCTCAACACCGACTGCTGGCGTAACTGTTTCTTCCATCATGAAAGTTAAAAGAGAAGCATTTGGAGATGTTAGTGTTCCTCCGGGTTTTAAAGCATTACTGCCTCCCTGAAAACCATGAATAATGGCATATAATGTTCTGGTGGTGGTACTGTACAGACTTGCTGTTGGCTTGTGACTCAAACTCCTTCCCCTAGAGGCTAGATCAAGCTTACTGGGGGTGAATATAGACTAACTTGTTATATAAGTGCTGTAAATTTGAGAGATTGATTACTTGTGGATCACTGATAAGTAATCTTTTGTTAGGGGTGAGCGTAATTCGGATTATCCGAACAAATACCCAAATATTCGATCCTCTGAAGTGCCTTCCTTCACTTTTGAGGTAGCTTGCTTGCCAGTGCAAAAAAACATTGATGAGAAAGTGAAAAACTTTTGCATTTATTTAAGTTCTCTGTTTGTTTGTTTTTTTGTTTTTTTTTTTTTTTTTGTTTTTTGTTTTTTAGCTTTTCTTTCTTTAGCTTTCCATTCTCTTTTCTTTACTGTCTATTTTTCAACATCCTTTGAGAGTTCATATGAAGGTTTATGAATGAATACTCAAAGCTGTTGAACACCCAACCCTATGGTCAAAGACAACAGTATCTTTTACCCAAAAATAGACAACAGTATGTGTAATTTTAGTCAAGTTGGCTAAAGATATAGACTTGTTGTAACTATAAGGTGAGTTTGAATTTCAACCTTTTTTGTTTGAGTTGGTTAGCTATAGATAACTAGGCTGATTTACCTCATGGTAGTCCTTTGTCGACTAAGATTACAAGGCGGGAGTGTTAGGCTCTTAATTTGATAACCACAAGATTACAAGTCTGATTCCTAGCGAGGTCAACAAACGAATGACTAAATTGGTTAAGATTTTTGAAGATATGCTTCCAAGTTTTAAATAGTTACTACCTAGGAACAAATATGAATATTGAACCTCAATATCTAGAAACAAGACATATAGTCAAAGGCTTTGTGGTCAAGCAGCATAACTGTGGCTTCTTAAATGAGAGATCTCAAATTCGAACTCCAGTGTGAGGCTTCTTAAATGAGAGATCTCAAATTCGAACCCCAGTGTGGGGGCATTGTACCAGAGTCTATAGCTTTAAGAATGATTAATTTAGTATTTTGACTGAACCTCAGTATATTTTTCACACTCATAGGAATAAAGATACAATGGCTATCAACAACTATTGCATGCTTGTTAGCGTCCAAAGGGTCCACGACGTTTGAACCCGCAGAAGGGTCGTCATCATTTGCATGACTACTATGGGGCTTTCCAAGCCTTCAGGGACTCCGCCACTATTTTTGCCACCAGAATTGGAAAAAGAGATGCAAACACCCGATGTTGGATTTTTCTTATTCTTATCCTTGCCGACGGTGACGACGACTTTTTGGAGCCCTGAAGCTCTCGTGAAACCATCTGGTGACCTTACCCATTGACGAAACTAATTGATATGGGTATATATGGATCAATAAACCCGCATAAAATATAAGAGTAAAATAGTAAGAGAGATAATTATAGTTGTAATATTGAGTGGATTAATGCAAGAGCATTACAAAGTATATTGTGTTGGAATAAAACATGATTTGTAGTAACTAAACAAAACCAATTTATACAAGTAGATTCTAATTAAATTAATTGTTTCTGTTGCAGGTCACAAAACCGAGTCAAGGGCCGCATGACAGGCTCCGAGGAGTACGACGATTGCTCGGGGCCGGCCACGGAGGCCGGGCCCCATGCCTAAAACTTGGGACCCGGGTCCCCGCTTTCCTCACACAAGTCCCTTGCCTTGAGCCCCCGGGTCTCTTCCACTAGGCTTGATCCTCTATTTATTTTAGGTCGGTTCCAATATCTCTATCATCCATATATCATGGCCACCATAGATTTGAATAAACATAGTAGATCTATCTCTCTTGCAAGTTCCATTTGAAATTTTCTTCTTTTATTTTTTAACAAACGAGTATGGTGTATACCACATACTTACGTTTTACGTATTTATCTTGAAAAAAAATCACAAAAATAACAAACTCCATTAGGACTTGTGTTTTTACCAGAAATGCAAGTTCCAATGGAACTTTTCTAAGGTTGTCCAAGATTAAAAAGTGTTCTACTTTTTATTCACTACTATAAAATTTTCATATTTCACTCAAAACCCCTATAATCATTGGGTGCCCACTGAGGGTAGATAGCACTACTCATTCATAAACATTACAAACTTTAAGGGTGTGTTTGGTTCATGGATTTTCACACTAAGAATGTGAATCACAATCATAGTTAGTATTTGGTTGACAACTTTTTAAAACACAACTATGCGATTTAATTACCCCTTCAATTAAAAACCACATCCTCTAATTAAAAAGATGTATCATTCTATCTCATTGGTAATCTAATTTTTAAGTTTGGATGAGTACTTTTAGATTTTTGTTTTGATTTTTTTTTTTGTTTATATTAGTGTTTTGGATGTCATATATTATATTAGGATCAATTGCTTTGATTTTTTGTTTTTTTTTTATCTTTAAATATTTATTTTCATTATAGGGCATACATAACCAAACATCAATATTAGTAATCATTTTAATTCCACCATACTACCATATTTGATTCTCATTCCAATTCTCATGTGCGAACCAAACACATTCTAAAAGTTTGTAATATTTATAAAAGACCAAGTTCCCATTTATATGAAAAAAAATATATATATATATATATATATATATATATATATATATATTCATTTTTTAATTATTACAAATTTAAAAGTTTGTAATAATTATAAAATTTACCTCATATACTTTTAATAAAACCCTCTAACTATTGATATTAATCATCACTTTTTACAAGATAACCTTATTCTCATTTAAGGTGACCTTATAAAAAGGTGCAAATAGGCTCCTAAACATTTCGCGAAAAGTCAATAAGACTCACAAACTTTTTAAAAGTGCAATTGAACACATGAACCCATAATTTTGAGTCGTCCGGTCCCATTATCTGGTTACCTTTTTGGCAAGAGCCGGTAAATGCCTCTATGGCTTGCCACATAAGCTCTGGAGTGGGTACTTGGCCGCCACATAAGCATAAGTAAAAAAATTAAATTAAAGAAATAAAAAAAAAGATACAAAATCACGTTCTTCATCTGCCTTCTTCTCCCACCCAGTACAGTGCTTCTCTACGCCAGAACTGCAGTACAATGCTTCTCTACGTCAGAACTCCACCCAGTACAGTGCTTCTTTACGCCAGAACTACAGTACAGTGCTTCTCTACGCCAGAACTACTGTTGTTCGCCATCACCGTCGGCCAAAAGGAGAAACATCGGAGAAGAAACAACTACACCGGGAGAGTTCGTCTGTCGCCGATCGTCTTCATCGAAAAGCGGAGGTCGTCGCCAGTCGTTAGCCATGTCTCGTTGTCACACCACCATTACCAGAACTGCAGTTCGCCGGAGAAGCAGCTCTAGTCGTTCTGCAGTTCGCTGGAGAAGCAGCTCTAGTCGTCGTCTGAGCTGTCACCGCCGGGGAAGGGGAAGTTGATAGTTGCCTGCCTCTATTTGAGCTCATCGCTGGAATCTGCCAAAGCTTATGTGGCAGAATGTTTAGGGCCTATTTGCATCTTTTCCCTATATTATTTTAACCTAATATATTTTTATATTTACAAAATATATCCTATATATATATATATATATATATATATAT
>CM008333.1:20160261-20179370 GCA_002525835.2 Ipomoea batatas | reverse complement strand
TAAATTAAAAAAAACAACTTAACCTAGATTTGCTTTTAAAAAAAAAAAAGAAAATAATTATAATTTTCAAGGTTTCTTGTCCGTTTAACGGTTCGGGTACACCCACGTTCACACTCCGGGTGGCACAGGAGTTGCCCCAGGGGAAATCGTCACTTGTGGGAATCGAACCCGGATTCTCTCGAAATTCTTACCCAAAAAGAGAGCTTTTTAGTCACTTGAGCTACCCCATTAGGTTACTGATACCCAACTTTGAATGTATATATAGTCTGACTAATTTATTGATCAATGTTCATATTAAATTTTAATTTATATTGTAATTTTTTAATACACTCTAACATATTATATTAACAATATATGTTCAACGATTATTTCAACATCGATTGGGATGAGGTTCGAATAATTAGACTAATATTTTTTAGTTTTTTGTTTAACTTTATTGGCTCTTATTAAATTATATATATACTCTGTATATATTAGTAGATCAGATAGATATCACATTGATTATAAAATTCTCAATTTTTTAATTATAAATATGGTAATGCTCACGCACCACGACCACATGCAATGCTTCTCATATTTCACATATAATAGTATTACCTTTCTCGTTTTACGTTTTACGTTTTACGTTAACAAGGTATATATATGTTTTTTGCCTCCCTTTTAACTTTTTCCCTTCCTAAAGAAACGCTTAAAATTTGCTTTTCACTCTTTCATTTCATGCTACCCCCTAAGACAATATCACACTTCTTGAGTTCTTCTTTTCAATAATATAAAAATTAATTTCAAGGAAACCAGTTCTTAAAAGAATCCATCAATTTGACCCTAAAACTATGGCGAAATTGCTATATGTGGATGTTTATTTATTACGGAGTATTATTTACTCAAAGTCGATTTGCAAAATTATGTGTTTATTAACGAATTTCTACTTTTTCTTTTGTTGCTTTTTAAAATATTAATATATTTTAAATTTTTAAAAAAAATTTGAACCTTGTTTGTTAACTTAGGATAGAAATCATAAAGTTTATTACATAAAATTTAATATCAATTTGAAATAAATAAATTGTTACTTATAATGTATATTGTAATATTATATGTGAAATTATGGTACTATTTGAGGTAAAATAATTGTTACTAATGATAAATATTGTAATACTTATAACTGAAATGGTGATACTTACAAAGTGTAATTTTAATATAGATATTGTAATATTATGTTAAATATTGTTATACTTATGTGGAGTGTTACTTATTAAAAAAAATTGTAATACTTATTGTAGAAAATTTAATACTAATTTGAACTAAAAATAAATCGCTACATATAATAGATATTGTAATACTTATATGTGGAGTTAATTCCATTTTTTGACCTAGATTTATAGGTGGCAATCCACTTTTAGTCCTTTTTTTTTTCAAAACATTCTCCTTTGGTCCTAGTATTATTGTAGCATGACCATTTTTTGTCGTTTATCAACAAAACAGTTTAATTATCGTTAAATATAAGGGCATTTTGGTATTCAATTATGAATTTTTTCTAAAAAGTAAACATAAAAAATATAACGGTCAACATACTTTTTATTAAAAAGATCAAAATGTCATTGTATTTAATGACATTTCAACGATTTTGTTGATGAAAGACCAAAAATGGTCATGCCACAATAATACTAGGATCAAAAGAGGATGTTCTAATAAAAAAGAACTAAAAGTGGACTGTCACATGTAATTTAGGACAAAAAATGGAATTAACTCTTATATGTGAAAGTGTGATACTCCTCCGTCACATTTTATGTGTCTGGTTCGGTTAATGATGCTTGATTGAAGTTAATTTTAGTTTAATTTCTTATAATATTAAGTTTAGTATTAGTATACAAAATTTATATATTTATAAATTGAACTAAAAGTACTATTAAACACAAAAATTAAATTTAAAAATAAGTAAAAAATAGTAAACAAAATAAAGAAAGAAGAAAGAATTTGTTTGACCAATGAATAGTACGCTATAAGTAGGATAGATAAAATGTAACAGTAGGAGTACTAATTAGGGAAAAATTGATTGTTACTAATGATAAATATTGTAATATTTATAACTGAAACTATGATACCTTACACGCCTAGTTGTCTACAACGCAACTCGTCTTATGGATCCCTTACACAAGTTTTTGCCAAAAATTAACTGGGTGTTTGGTTGAAGGAATGAAATTATGAGGGAAAGGAATTTCAATTTCATGGGAGAGGAATAATGTGAGAATTTAAATTCTAGTGTTTGGTTTGTAGAAATAAAATTAGTGTGAATTTCAATTTTAATGTTTGGTATACATGAAAATTGAAAAGTAATAAGTAGTGTAAAATTCAAAATGATGATGATTATTATTATTATTATTATTATTATTAATCTTACATGACAAATATTTCTTGGACCCATTTGCATATTCAAAATAAAAAACACACAAAAATAAATAAACATATTCAAGTACCACTCATCTACAATATCTCTTGAACTGGACATATTGTAATTAATTTTCATGCAATGGATAGGGAAACATTAGACATCAAATTTATGTTACAAAAAGATAGGAATAATTTTGTCTCAAAATTTTTTTTTTCTTCCTAAAGTCCAAAGAATTGAAAATAGGGAAATTTACAAGTTTGCGGAATTGATATTCACTCCAACCAAATGAAGGAATTTACTTGCATTTAAAATTAGGTGAGAATTAAGTAGGAATGTAATTGTAATTCCCTCCAACTAAATGTCCCGTAAAAGTCATCTAATAATAATAATTTTTTTTTTGAAAACATGTATAAGTTAATAGCCCAACCCTGATTTAGAATCATGTTCCCATACAGTGCATGTACATGGTTGTTTTTTTTTTTTTTTTTTTTTTTTTTTGAGAAAATATGTACATGATTAATTTCACATTGTACAATTTTAAGTCCATTGAAATTAAAAGCATTTCCATAATAACATCTTTTAATATGGAATTTTTTTAATTATAGTGTCATATATCAAGACATTTATTCGATTTTATTTTCATTCAATTAACTTCCTATTATGTCATTCATTCATATACATATTCAGCGTTACAAAATTTTCGTAAAATTAATAGACAATTTCCATACTATAGTGGTAGATAATAAACACAATAGAAACTATGGGGGGTGAGATTTATAATTAATGAAAATAATTAAAGGTATGAATTTATATTTATACATAAAGTGAGGGAATCTTGGAAAAACGAAGAGATTCTTGGCTCTCTTCAGTCTCCTCTATAAATTCAAACTCCGGCCTGCATCGGATCTCAATTCTCCGCCTCTTCTTCATTCTTCAATTCAATTCTTCAATTGAATTCGATGGCGAATCCAAGTTCCTCAGTTCCCGCTACCCCTGTTCTGAAAGATGAGCTGGATATCGTGATCCCCACGATCCGAAATCTGGACTTCTTGGAGCAGTGGAGGCCCTTCTTTCAGCCCTACCATCTGATTATAGTTCAAGACGGCGATCCTACAAAGACCATCCGCGTGCCTGAGGGGTTCGACTATGAGCTCTACAACCGCAACGATATCAACCGCATTCTGGGTCCCAAAGCTTCCTGCATTTCCTTCAAGGACTCCGCCTGCCGCTGCTTTGGCTTCATGGTCTCCAAGAAGAAGTATATCTACACTATTGATGATGACTGCTTTGTAAGTCTCCGCCTCAGTTTTGCTCTATTTTTTAGCATTTAGTGTTAGGGCATTGGTAAAATTTTCTGATTTTTGTTTTAAAATGTGATTTTGGGTTTCTTGATCTTGTAAATTGAGGTAGAAAGGTCGGATTTTTTTGATTGGTTAGTTAAGATTCTGGTTTTTTTTGATCTGGTTTACTGTGTAGTGTTTCTGAAAGTTTTCAGATTTTGCAGTAGTGAAAACTTTGTGGATTTTGATGATTGGATCTGGGACCAGTTATATGTTCTTTATAATGAGGCTGTTTGATTTCTAGTTTATTCATATCTATCTAATTTGTTTATTTGTTTAGTAAGCAGATTCTGATTTCAATTGCATTATGTATTTGCAAAGAAATTGAGGGGCTGTGTTTAGCTGTGCATTTGAAAGGGGATGTTAATGGTGGTAAAACAATATTGATGTGCCGGCAGAATGATTGGATTTGGAATGGAATCTTTTGTATAACAAACTTAATTTCTTTATTTGAAGCATTGTTAACATGTTATTTTCCTTTTGATAGCAACCTTGCAAAGGCTTCATTGTATTGCTGTTAAACATAGCTACAATGTAGATGTCATTTCACTATTGTCACCCTATCCCCCCCAACTCATCTCTTGTGAAGATTATTAGTTAGTGTTTCATGCATATATGTTGATGTTGATTTGAATTGGCATGCTTAATCTCAATTTTGGGTTATTAACGAATTGGTGTTAGTGAGGAATCTGGGTAATTTGAATTAGATGTATGTGTTTTCTTAAGCTTTGGGGGGCATCTGATGTTGTTTTATTGTTTCATGGCTTATGGATTATTTAGGTTGCCAAAGATCCATCTGGCAAAGACATTAATGCACTAGAGCAGCACATCAAGAACCTCTTGTCCCCATCAACACCGTTTTTCTTCAACACATTGTATGATCCATACCGTGATGGTGCAGATTTTGTTCGTGGGTACCCATTCAGTCTCCGCGAAGGGGTACCCACTGCTGTTTCGCATGGCCTCTGGCTTAACATCCCTGATTATGATGCGCCCACCCAGCTTGTCAAGCCTCTTGAAAGGAACTCTAGGTTAAAACTAATACTAATACCATGTGATGCTTAGATTTTATTGGTAATTTTACTTATCGGTAATCCCCTTTTGGTTGATTTCAGGTATGTTGATGCGATTATGACAATCCCAAAGGGGACCCTCTTTCCCATGTGTGGTATGAATTTGGGATTCAACCGTGAACTCATTGGCCCTGCTATGTATTTTGGACTCATGGGTGATGGGCAGCCCATCGGACGCTACGATGACATGTGGGCGGGGTGGTGTACCAAGGTATTATTTTGCACGATTCCCGCATCCATCTTATTACAAAATTTCCTATCTTGTGCTTCATTTGGCTGTCATTCATGATTCATGAAGGTGATTTGCGACCACTTGGGATTGGGAGTGAAGACGGGCCTGCCCTACATCTGGCACAGCAAAGCAAGCAATCCGTTCGTGAACCTCAAGAAGGAATACAAGGGCATTTACTGGCAAGAGGAACTCATCCCGTTCTTCCAGTCTGTCACCCTCCCGAAGGACTGCACCACTGTCCAGAAATGCTACCTTGAACTTGCCAAACAAGTGAAGGCCAAGCTCGCGAAGGTGGACGACTACTTCAACAAGCTGGCCGAAGCCATGGTGACCTGGATCGATGCTTGGGATGAACTGAACCAAAGTGGCGCCCCCTCAGCAGCAAAAGTAGCCAATGGCAGCTCTAAGTAAGGCATTGCTACATACATGCTAGATCAATAGTCAGTCATACTCATAGGCGGCTTTTGTACTACTATCATCCATCTTGTTTGTCCATGCTTATATTGTGACGACGAGGAGGCGGGAGGCGGGTGGCTGCCGTCTCCTTTCCCCCTATATACGGCGTATTTATTTTGTTCGTTTTACATGAGTTGTTGGGAAACTATATATGTATTTATGCATTTATTTTAATTTATAATAAATAACATGGCATGGAGTATTGTTGTTGGCAGCCTGTCTTTGTTTTGTTTCCTCTTTGTATTCATGTTTAGTTGGTTGTGGCCATTGTTTTGGCAGCTTCAGTTTTGGTGAAGGAACAAAAAAGAGACAAGACTTTGGTGATGCGATTAAGGACAAAATATATTGCCTGTAAGATTGGTAAACAATAAAGATATGATGATTAATTCTTGTTTTGAGTGTGGAAATGATGTTATGTTTAGCATGCCTAACTAATAAGTTACAGTAGTTTAAAGTTAAAAGCTGAAAAATTATACGGAGTATATATATTAGGTTATTTTGAAATATTAAGCTACTAGCTTTTCTAATAGTTTTTCTATTAGATCACGAGGTGCCTGAGTATACTCTAATTGTAGGTGTCAACATACTCAGATTAATTCGTGTTCGCACTAGGTCGGCACAATTAGGAAGTAAAGCTTAGACTAACCCCCATTCGTACCGATGTGATTAAGGGGCAAAGCTTCTCAGACTAATTTCCATTCGCGCTGATTTGATTCAATTAAGGGACAAAGTGCTGATTGATTTTTTTATACAAGAGGGCGTTCAAACACACTCTTTAAGGGATATGAGACTATACGGTCACCCATACTAACCAAACTAGTTGAGATTTAATAGTTTTTTTTGTAACTTAAAATAAGTTTACTCACACTAACCAAACTAGTTGAGATTTAATAGTTTATTTGTAACTTAAAATAAGTTATAAGTTAATACGAAAGGTAATTGGATAAGTCTTGTTGTGTATTATGATATAAAATAGCAAACAAGGAGTGGTTGAAATGGATAGTTGTGGCTTTTATAAACGGTGATGGCTTGTAAAGTCAGACCGTACAGCTGTGAATGAGACGGCACGGAAGCTTTGTTTTGCTGTCATTTCTGTGCATGCAAATATATAATAATACTACGTTGGGGTTTCCACCGCCCCTTCACACCACTTGAACGAAGCGGCCGCCCAGATGGGAATTAAAACATGCGAAGCATAAAAAATGCGCCGTTGCCGGGGATCGAACCCGGGTCACCCGCGTGACAGGCGGGAATACTCACCACTATACTACAACGACTTTTGATAAAGGCTAAAACAAAAGCCTATTTATATAAATGAAACTGGACACAAAGATCTACTGTTTCGTGTTTAAAGTTTATTCAATTGACATCTTAAAATTCTTGACCTAATGGGTCAACGCGTTTAACATGTTAATATTACCATTAATTATATTTTTAGATATTATTGTATCATTTTGTATGAATATTATGGTATTTTATGAATGAAATATCTTTAATATTTTGTTGATTTAATTATAAGTTTAGTAATAACAAAAAATCTAAGTCTTATTATTATTTTTTTAACGAAAATTATATTAACATGTCTAATGAGTTTTAAACCGATTATTGTGTCTTGTAGATTTTGAAACCTATTAACTAAACATGTATATCGTGTGAACCTGTTGAAACCATTTAAAAATCATGTTTGAGTTTAAAATTATTACACATTAACCTTAACAAGTCATGCACGTATTTAAACTTATCGTGTCCGCATCGCTATCATGTCAACACATTAATGAACTCGTTTACATGAATTGCTAAGTCTACTTATCACATATATATATGGAGTACTATTTATTGAATAAATCAAGTCCTCTTTATTTGTTTATTTCTTTAAAGTTTTGTATACTTATTTTGTTAGTCACATTTTGTTAGGGTTATTTGTATTTTACACGTTTTTAAGAAATTAAAATACATAAGATGTGATATCTTTTCTAATTTTGTCCCTTTTTTTAAGGTGTGAATTGAGGCACACATAGAAAGTTAAGGAATAAAGATTAAAGAAAATTAGTGGTGTTTAAATTAAGAAAGTAAATAACATTTTGAGATAAACTAAAATGAAAGTAGAACAAATAAATTGGAATGAGAAGTAATTTTTAAATTTAATCTTTTTTTTTTTTGTTCTGTTGAATAATATTTTTATGAAATTTTTAATATGTAAATTTTATGTATTAACATTGATGAGGCTCGAGGCATAGGCCAAATGGATTGGGGTAGGATAATTGGGCTAGTGAAAATTGTTAGGAAATTATTTGGGGTAGAAATGCGAGAAAGTGGAAACAGAGGGGGCTTGGGTGCAAAATAGGAGGGGTGGAACATCGAAACAACTGGCTTGCGCTACATGAGGTGGCGATAACAACGGTTGTGGCTAGTCAAGGCTGGGGATGAGGTGGGGATCGTGGCAAGTTGTGGTTCGAGCACGTGTATGGTGAAGAAGGTTGTAGAACTGAAGTCCGCTCATTTTGCTAGAAGTTTAGGGACTCTGACAATATTATATGTAGAAAGGTAGAACAGTACACTCAAGAAGTATATTACTCACTGATATTTTACACTGTAAAGCGCTACCTATTTATACAAGAGTAGGGAAAAGGGGATGAACTCTCAGCTACTCAATTCAAATTTGAATTGAGAAGCTGAGAGTAAACCACTCAACTAACACTCCCCCTCAAGCTGGAGCATAAATATCAACCATGCCCAGCTTGTTACATATATATTCAACCCAACTCTTACCCAGACTCTTGGTAAACACATCAACTAATTGATCAGCACTTCGAACATGCACTGCCGATATCAACTCCTGTTGCACCTTCTCTCGTATGAAATGGCAATCCACCTCAATATGCTTGGTTCACTCGTGGAAGACAGGATTATTAGTAATGTGTATGGCAGCATGATTATCACACCATAAACTCACTGGTAGCTGCACATCTACACCAATTTCCCTCAAAATATTGTGTACCCAAACAATCTCACTCGTGACGTGAGCCATGGCCCTGTATTCAGACTCTGCACTAGACCGGGCTACAACACTCTGTTTCTTGCTCTTCCATGAGACCAAGTTGCCTCCCACGAACACACAATAACTTGTCATTGATCTTCTGTCACCTGGAGATCCAGCCCAATCAGCATCAGAAAACGCCTCAACACGAGTGTGCCCATAATCTGCATACAAGACGCCTTTCCCGGGATCACCCTTCAAATATTTCACGATCCGGATGGCTGCCTCCCAATGAGTTTGTGTAGGTTCACTCATAAATTGACTCACCACGCTAACAGGAAACGTAATATCAGGACGAGTAATAGTGAGATAATTAAGTTTTACCACTAACCTCCTGTACCTCTTTGGATTGTCAAACGCCTCTCCTTCTCCAGCTACAAGTTTGGCACCAGGATCCATTGCAGTGTCACACGGCTTCGCTTCCAGCATACCAGTGTCATCAAGCAGGTCTAACACATACTTTCTTTGTGAAAGAAAAATGCCTTTCTTGGATCGGGAAACTTCAATACCCAGAAAGTATTTTACTATACGCAAATCCTTAGTATGAAACTCATCCTTGAGAAAGGACTTAAGAGCATCAATTCCCCCAGCGTCGCTCCCTGTGATTACTATATCATCCACATATACAATTAATAAAACACAGCCATAACTCGTGTGCTTATAAAATACCGTATGATCACAAGCACTCCTCTGCATACCAAACTTGACGACCGCACTACTAAACCTTCCAAACCACGCACGCGGAGATTGTTTCAAACCATATAAGGACTTATTCAGTTTGCACACCTTCCCTGACTCCCCCTGAGCAACGAACCCAGGTCGTTGCTCCATATAAACTTCCTCGGACAAATCACCATGTAAGAATGCGTTCTTCACATCTAGATGATACAGAGGCCAATCATTAACGACAGCTAATGAAATGAAAATCCGTACAGAAGTCAATTTGGCTACGGGGGAAAACGTCTCTGTATAGTTAACACCGTACATTTGTGCATACCCTTTAGCAACTAGGCGTGCTTTCAATCTAGCAACAGAACCATCCGGGTTCATTTTGACTACATAAACCCACTTACACCCAATAACAACTTTACCAGTGGGGAGATCAACAAGATCCCAGGTTCGATTTTCCTCAAGAGCGGCCATTTCCTCTTCCATAGCACGCCGCCAACCATCATGAGACAGAGCCTCTCTTAAAGACTCGGGAACAACTACAGACTCCAACTGAGACACAAAGACACGTGAAGAGGGTGACAGATCATTGTAAGACACAAACGAGGAAATGGGATGAACACAACGACGTTTACCTTTTCGAAGAGCAACATGAAGATCTGTTGGCGGAGATTGCGGTAAGGTAGAGCTGACTGGTGGGCGAGACGACACCTTTCGCACAACCTTCTTCGGCCGCCTGTTATATACTTGAGTAACGGGGGGCCTGGGTATAGACTCAACCCAAGAGGAAGGAACAGTAACAGTATATGTGAGAAACTCATTATCCTCTGTTGACACAGTGACATAGTCTGGATTGTCGAAGACCGCCCCACTATATATGGTATCCTCAAAGAACGTAACATCGGCAGACACTAAATACCTCTTTAGCTCAGGAGAATAACAACGATATCCTTTTTGAGTAAGAGAATATCCTAAGAATATACATTTAAGAGCTCTTGGGTCGAGTTTACCGTTCTGGGGGCGAATATCTTGAACAAAACAGGTGCAGCCAAACACTTTAAGAGACAAGTGAAACAAAGGACTAGAGGGTTACACGAGATGGCACGGAACCTAGGCTCGGAGGACACTAGACGGCAGTCGATTAATCAAGAAGGAAGCTGTATGGACAGCATCCGACCAAAATATTTTAGGGACTTTCATCTGAAACAACAGGGCTCGAGCGACCTCCAACAGATGGCGATTTTTTCGCTCTGCGACACCATTCTATTGAGGCCTACCCACACAAGAGGACTGATGTATCATTCCATTCTGACTCATGTAAGTTGAGAAGGGGCTAGAGAAATATTCAAGAGCATTATCACTACGCAAAACTTGAATACTTTTATTAAACTGAGTTTTGATCATAACACAGAAGTTACAGAAAATAGTAAATAACTCATCTCTAGACTTCATTAAATATAACCAAGTATGTATCGAAAAATCATCTACAAAGGTTACGAAGTACCTAAACCCCGATTTTGAAGACACACGACATGGACCCCACACATCCGTGTGAACCAATTGAAATAACGACTCCACCCTATTATTGACCCTAGGTAAATAAGTTCCCCAACAGTGTTTGGCAAGTTGGCATGACTCACACTGTAAAACAGATAAAGACTCTAAATTTGGACACAATTTCTTCAACGTAGGTAGAGACGGATGACCATACCGACAATGTAATTGGAAAGGAGTTGTATTTCCCAGCAGACTGACAGAAGCGACCCCACGAGGAACCAGTTGATCCAGCACATACTACCCACCAGTCTCCTTCCCTTTACCAATAATCTCCTTCGTCAACAGATCTTGGAACAAACAATAACCAGGGAAAAACAACACACAAAACTTTAGAGTTCGAGTGATCTGGCTTATAGAGAGTAAATTGAAAGGGAACTTTGGAAGATACAAAACAGACGAAAGGGATAACCCCGGAGTAGCAATTGCATTACCTTTACCCAAGACAGTGGTGGAAGAACCATCTGCTAGGATAACTGTAGTACCACAATTAAAAGGAGAATATGTGGAAAAGAGACTCGGATTACCTGACATATGGTCATTAGCTCCTGAGTCAATGACCCATTTCCTAGATGAAGAAGAAGAAACACAGGCGACAGGAGTACCTGTTTGGACGAACGTAGCCGAACGAGACGACACAAAGTCATGATTAGTTGGAGGCGGCGAGGAAGACACCTTCAGCTGGTTGAACAAAGCTAATTCCTCATCAGTCACCACTATTGTATGTCCTTGTGGTTTCATGACAGAATTAGCAAACCTTTGTGGTCGGACTAGTTTCGGGCATTGATTGAGCAGGTGACCGGGGTCTCCACAAGCATAACAAAATGGTTTAGGAGACTGATTACGTAAATGATTCGGGTCTCCGCAATTATAACATACCCTCGGGCCTCCGCGTCCTCCACCACGCCCCCGGAATCGGCCACCTCGATTATCGCTACCATTCCCTTGTGACAGCAGTGCTTTCTCCTCAACCATATTGTCCTGCGATAAGAAAACGTGTCTTTCTGACACGTCTTCACTACTAATGTTACCTGATGCATTCTGGACCCTTGCAAAGACTTGATCCAGTGATTCTAACTCTTTGTCCCCCAACAACTGCGACTGGAGAACATCATACTCCTTACCTAACCTTGAGATCCAACTAAACACAAGCAGTTGGTCACGTTGTTTCTTCATTTCAGCCACGCCATTTGAGATGGGCATAGCGGCGCACAAAGCATCACTCGCATTCTTGAACTCATAATAATAGTCTCTAATGTCTCGCCCATTTCGAAAAGGACGATAGACATTTTGAGACACAATTGATACAACCTCCTTAGGTTATATGTCCCACTAAACCATTTATGTACTAGATCCCATACTTCTTTCACAGTTGTACAATGCTTCATTGACAAAATTATTTTCTTGTCAATACAGTTAATGATTCGAGAGAAAATAGCTTTATCATCACTCTTCCACTGACTAACTGTGTCAGGAGATCCAGTTGGACAGACTTGTGTTAAGTGTCCATCCTTTCCCATGCCACCCAAATTAACTTTAATTAAAAACTCCCATTCACCAAAATTAGACCCATCAGGTGCAAGTACCACATCAATTAACTTAGATGGGGTTGACACCACTGTTATAGTTCTCCTTTCAGCCATATGGCATCAAAACAAACCCTACCAACCAAAGAACAAAACAAAACAACACCAGACTCGCACCAGACTCGCCAACTCTCGCTGCCCCCACCTTTGTTAACACAACACACCATAAAACATACCTAGGTCGAACGAGCTCCCTGAGACGAGACTGGTGATGCCATTTTCGGCCGGAGATGACGCCGGAAAAACACTCACGCGCCGGCGCGTGGACTACGAGGTGGCGGACATCGGCGGTGCGTGGGGATCCTGATGGCGGCGAAACTCCTCCGGCAAGGTCGCGGCGCTGCTCCGACCAAAGCGCACTAGGTCACTCTCCCTCAACCTTGCTTTGATACCATGTAGAAAGGTAGAACAGTACACTCAAGAAATATATTACTCACTGATATTTTACACTGTAAAGGGCTACCTATTTATACTAGAGTAGGGAAAAGGGGATGGACTCTCAGCCACTCAATTCAAATTTGAATTAAGAAGCTGAGAGTAAACCACTCAACTAACATTAGAAATAGGGGTAAATTCAAGATTTTAGACACCATTGTATTCACTTCATGACAATGTAAAAAGTTGTCATTTAAGGAAAAATTAAACACAATGATGGGAGAAAAGTTGACACTTGTCAAATCATAGCATGAATAAAATACTACAAGTTACATTGTCTGAATTTGCATCCCTCCAACGGACAATTTTAAAATCTAGTATAAATAGGAGTGAAGCTGAAAAAATAAAAAAGAGATTGAACAAGACACGAGTACTAGATATTACAAAGCATTCAAAGAATTCAAGTTCTTACCAAGCATATTCTTCAAATCAAGATCTAGACTCGTCAAAGACTCGAGAAGCTTAAAGATTATCCAAATCCATTCAAGAGTCTTTTCTTGTGGGGGATATATCTATTAACCATAGTCATACTTTATATTATTCTTATAATATTATGTTGTTACATTTGTACTTAGTCAATAGTATGTTACCTAAACTATAGGAGAGTTATGTGTTCACTCTTCTATAGGACTCTCATTTGTAATCTATCGATCAATAACAGATTATCGTATTGTTCATCTGGTATCAGTAGTGTTAGGCGATCCCTTCTCCGCTTCCGTAACCGAATGGCGACTACCAATCCCACCGTCGAACACGCTGTCACCGCCGCGGCTCACCCGCCGGTGACTCCTCCCGTCGTTACCACCGCCAATCATCATATTTCCACTTTGGGTTGATTGAATGTTGTAATCTCTACACATTGTTGTAGAAAAAGGAAAAGAACAAAGTTGCAGAGTGTTGTGAAAACCTAAACAAAATTGTGTTCTAGTTTAGAGACCAAGGCACAAGTTTGGGTTCACTTGTATTTTTGTGTTGTGAATAAAAGATACTCCCTCTGTCCCATTTTACCTGTCCTATTTACTATTCATTGGTCAAACCAACTCTTTCTTCTTTGCTTATTTTCTTTAGTAATTTTTTATTATTTTTAAATTTAATTTTTTGTATTTAATAGTACTTTTAATGTAGTTTCTAAATATATTAATTTTATATATTAATGCTAAACTTAATATTATGAAAAATTGAATTAAAAATTACCTCAGTCAAACATCGTTAAACGAACCAGACAACCATTTTGGGACGGAGGTAGTACTAGTGAATTTTCCTCCTATTGGAAAAAGGAGAATAATGGAGCAAAGAAATTACATTATCCTTGAACCACTATAAAATCATATTGTGTCATCTCACATTGTGCATTTCATTTCTTGCATATAACTATATTTGATTAACCACATTTTGATAACTTATATTATATGCTATGTGCACTCAAATATTTTTTCGCTATGCATTAAATCTTGAAAATTTTTTTACTTTACTATTTTGTTAACATTTCAACACTACTTTCACAAGTATTGTTGAGAAATTAAATCTTAACTCTTGTAGTCAAACATTTAGTTTTTGGTTACACATTTCCAATGGAACCTTGTAAGAGGGATCTAGAGCCTGCTCCAGAGGAGGCAATGGATGAAAGTACGAATACTCCATTCATTGAGGGTTGACAGGTTGTGACACATAGAAGGGAAGCCCGAGTCATAATCCAAGAAGAGTGGGTAAATAGAGTAGATACGAGACTTGAAGAGTTGGTACACTGGAAGGAAGAATGTGAGTTGTCTATGATACCAAAAATAATAGACACACCCTGTTTTAGGGATGTCAACGATGCAGGGTGGGCAGGAAGTATAATCACCATCCCGTCCACAAAGCCTCACCCCAATCCCCTCTTTGTCCCCATCCCCACTGGGGATATGAAATCTTTCCCATCCCTATCCCCACATGAGTTTTTAGAGACGGGGAATGATCAATCTTTAATCAATCTAATATATATTTTTTGAAAGAATAGTCAAACTAGTATAATTCAAAATATTTAAGTAAAGATATTTAAATATTTAACTTTTAATTTTAGAATAGTTAAATCTTCATCTATTTTCAATAGCAATCAAAATGTCAAATATAATATTCAAATAGTTTTAATGTAAATAAGAACAAAAATACACATTATAAAATATAGCACATCCAATATCCAAATACAATTCAACCTACCTACAACCTTAATAATAATAATAATAATAATAATAATAATAATAATAATAATAATAATAATAATAATAATAATAATAATAATAATAATAATTATTATTATTATTATTATTATTATTATTATTATTATTATTATTATATTTAAAATTGGGGATGGGGCAGGGAGTGGTGTCCTCGTCACCGTTCTCCGAATTTTTTCTCCATCCCCGTCCATGTTGGGGGCAGGGATCGGCCACGACGGGAAAAATTGTCATCCCTAGTCCCTTTCAAAAACAGGATTATGGAAGAACCCATGTTGATCAACTTCAAAGTACTTAGTGTGAAATGGCTTGACAAGGTAGAAGACACGAAATAGCATATCATGGCTTACCAAGTCGTGATGATGTTATTGGGGGCCCAATGACATAATAATGTGCATGGAAATTTTCTCGATCCTTTGAGGTACGATAGGAACAAGGATTCAAAATATCACCTAAGCAGTTACCGAGCATGGCTAAAAGGATACTCACTACTCAACACTTGAACAAAAAAAAAAAAAAAAAAAAAAAAAAAAGAAGAAGAAGAAGAAGAAGCAAGGATAAGGATCAAAAGCTAAGATTAGAGGTGGAACCAAAGACAAATGTCAAGAATGCAAGTGAAAAATTCCCAAGCTTGGGAACTAGATAATTCACAGTGGTTTGGTAAGCTTGCTTTGTCTTCGGTTAAAAAGAACCTAAAAGTGAGTAGGTCAAAGGAATAAAATGATAACATGAGTGGAAGAGGTAGAGGATGAGGCGTGTAATGTAAAGGACATGTCTTGATGCAAGCAACACAGGGTGTTAATTATGACCTAGCATCCATACATGGCACAAACCAAGTGAACCCAACTCCCATAGCTAGCGAGGCTATCAAAACCAGGGTGAAGTGTAGAGTATAAGTTTGATCACGGGGAAGATTTTGGTTTGGAGCTTCCAGGGATCTAAAGAGTGGTTAGAGCCTATCAGGCCAAGAGTAGAGGGTGAGGGTGATTGTAGAATAATAGGGAAAGTTCAAGCGCAGAAGAGTGGATGTAGAGAACATGATGTAATATAGTCATGTTAGTGTTTACTACTTCCTCTAGTTGTCCAAACGACTAGAAGTGGGGGACTTGCAATGGGGCTCGAGACATAGACCTATTGGGTTGGTAGAAATTATTTGGGCCTTTGGGTAGAAGTATGTGGAAGTGGAAAGAGAGAGGGATTGGGTGCAAAATAGGAGCGGTGGTGAACCGGAGCAACTAGTCCGCTAGTGTGGCACCTCCTAGCCCATCGTTGGCTATGACATGGCCAGTCAGGGTTGTGGTTTCCAGGTGCAACCAGTTTGTGGTTGGATGTAGCCACTAGCCCATGGACGTGGTTGACAATTGTGGTTGGTCACGAGGAAGGATTGTGGCGTGTGGTAGGCTATGATAAAGAAGGACAAGGAAATTATGTCTATTTGTTGTGAGAAAAGCCTATGGCCTTGGACACTATAATTCACTAGCGATTCAATCATTTTTTCCTAGGTCTTTGCTTCAAGACAAAACCATTTCTATTTGTGTCTTATAATAGACCAATTGTTGGGCCTAGGCTTGTATCTTGGGCTTGAACTTTCAGCCCACGTACGTTTAATTATTTTATTATGGACCGAAAGGGCACTTACGTTACAATGTCTTATTATTTAATTCTTTTACTCATTGCTTAAAATACTCCTAATTACCAATTCATGGTAGGTCTAGTCCAATAAAACCATCAAACACTAAACTAATCCAAGGTGACTTGAGTAAATAGTGGGAATACCCACCACTACACTTTAACTACAATCATTATTGTGTGGACCATAAATAAAAAGTACATTTTTAATATACTAAAAGTACATTATTTTTGTACATAAAGTACATTATTTTATAGTACATTATTTAAATACTGAAAGTAAATTATCTTTTATATAGTGTGAAATAATGTATCTTCAATACAAAAATAATGTACTTTTAATATAATAAAAATGTATCTTATATTCACGATCCACACAATAATTTGCCCTACTAGTTGGCCAAGCATGATAAATACATTTATTTAATAAATTTATTTAATGTTATAGTCAAGTATAGAAGGCTAATTTCTGTAAAAGTAAAAAAGATTTAAAAAAAAAAAAAAAAACTATACTATAATGCCTTTCAAACTGATGTTTTGGTTGAGCCATTATGAGGAGCATGGTTTCCCTAAAAGGGAAAACACCATGGCCCTGACTTGGGAGGGTTTTAGATGTAAGATCCTGAGATAGATTTATAGCATGGAGGTTTTGGGAAATAATGATGGTTGAATTTCTAGTTTTGTTTGAGTTAAACAACAAAATATACACCAAAGACTTGTAATCTAAGGGCATAACCTTGTCGTGGCTTTAGAAAGGTGATTCCTGGTTCAATTTCATTCCTCTTAGACAATATATATATATACACAATTAACATAAAGGGTTTCAACATATTCTGATACTGAAACAAGATTCTTGTTTTTGCTTTTTTGATAATAAAGCAGCAAAAGGGGAAGAGGGAGAGAATAGAATGAATTCATATACAACTTAACATGGATGGGATTCAACTAAAAGTCATGATTATTGCGTCAAGCATCTGAGAAAATTAAAGCAAATGATTTGCATATGAAAGCAGAAGAAGTTTGAAAGAACTAACAGTAGTTGTCAGCAGCACACGAAAAAGTAAACGAAAAGAACGAACACCACAAACGATGTTCCTGGCTTAGCTTCTGCGCGCTTTCTTCTTTGTGCTTCCTCGATTCTCAGATAGACCGCTAGCTGGAAAGGCAGGAAGAGGAAGGCTGCACGCTTTAGCGCCTCACAAGCGATGATCAATCATCCGAAGGCTGTGTTTGAATCTGCAAGGACACAAATTTTGGCAACACTTAATAATATGAGACTGCTAATGTGGATGGAAATGACACACTTCGTTTTGGATAAAGGTGCTTCTATGATGGGAATGTTATCTGTTAGGATCAAGCGCTTATCACCACGCCAGAAGCTATAACTCACAGTGAAGACGCAACTTTATTTTCTTATATACTGCCACCACATTTTTGAGAGGCAGGATGCTGGACTTGGCCCTTTACTGGCCTCTGCCCAACAATCCCTCTGGCCATCAATTGCTGGATTTGGCCCTTTACTGACCTCCGCCCAACATTATCAGATATCTAGTTAACTTCAGTGGAGTCTACTTATAATCCAATAGATCAATATCCATGGTGTCAAGAACTAGTTCCAAATAATAACATGTTGATGCAATATTGAATACCATAGAATCATCTAAGTAAAGGGGTGAATCCATACTCTAAACAGTAAAGGGCAATGCATATCTATGTTTTTTTAGTTGGCAGATTATTATGTTATTAACAGATGAAGATAAGATTGTGCTTTATATAAAAGTGTGTATATGTATTTAGATTACCACTCAGGTGATTCTAAGGCCAGAGAAAGCGCCACTTTCTTGCTTCACTTGCACGGAGTGCCTTTCGTGCTCCACTCTTTGAAGCTGCGATGAGAGCTGAAGCAAATCAATAGTAGGGCCATCTTCTTCGCCAGAAATTTGGTTCTTCACATTCATATATCCCGAGCCTTGAACAATCGGATTGATTGCATAGGTCTGAGCAGCGTTAGAAAACAGCATCATCTGTTGCAAGCGAGCATCCTCAGACGAATTCATTCCAGATGGAGACAAAGCGCTCGTTGAGGCAGGTGGGCTAACCCCCAAGAACTTTTCGGATACTTGTGCCATATCATAAAGCTCATTAGTCCCCGGGTTGATAAGGGAATGAGCCCCGGGAATGATTGATGCAGTAGAGGAACTCTGCGAGTGGGATGACAGAAGAGAGAGAGCACGCCCAGAACTCGATATCCCAGACAGGCCCTGAATAGCGCAGCAGCTCAGAACTTCACTACCCAACGACGTGCTATGATAGACAGCGCCCCGTGGAACAAAATCTTGCCCCGCCATTTCATGTAGATACGAATTACTACTCTCGCTAATCCTGCCCCTTCCTAGCTTGCTTATTCCCCCTCCACCATCATGAGGAGGACAATGTTTCTCCGAGTTATATGAACCAAAAACAGACTTTGCTTGTGCCTGTCCATTTGTTAAAGGAATC
>CM008333.1:20081478-20100024 GCA_002525835.2 Ipomoea batatas | reverse complement strand
CGTGGCGCGAATTCATCCGTATGTTTCATTAATCAAAACGACGTCGTTTTGGGGATCCGCGGTCCACAATGCATTGTGGACCGCGGTCCACGATATAAGAACCGCCTAATTTTATGATCAATATCCATGCTTTTACCCTTGAAGATTATTTCGTTTCTCCACCTCCAAATCCATAAAAGAGTAATGGCAAAAAGGATCGGACCATTTTCAACACTACTGAAAGCACCTTTACCTGCAACATTCAGATCAAACCATGTTAGGAAATCAATGTTCCAAAATTGATTAATGGCTGTGATAAGGGCATATTTGATCATATTTTTACCCCATATTTAAATCTATATTTACCACTTAATATTAATACTATGTTCATAATGGATCATAATTGTTGAAATTCATATATAATTGAACATAATATTAATATTAAGAACTTTGTCTTATAATTAGTGTTAATTAATCCTATTCTTATTGTTAATTAGGCAAAGTGGCATGAATGATGAAGTGGTGTTGGTGGATGGTTTGTGATGAAGACAAAAAGAAGAGGGAATCATGGGGTGAAAAGTAGAGTCAAAAAGCATAAAGCAAAAGCAAAAGCAAGAAGAAAACATGGCATAAAATCAGGATGGTGGACTACAACATGTTTTCGGCCATCAGCATTTCTGTGCCAGAAATTCCTTCTCGACGCGTCGAGAGTGTCCAGTGAGCGGTAGAATTCATTCTCGACGCGTCGAGAATGTCTCTCGACGCGTCGAGAATCCTGCCCAGGCCAAAAATTTCAGCAGTGCAAATTTCCAGTTTTGCCCCTGCCTTTGCCCAACTATAAATACCCCTCATTTCTTCATTCTTCAAGATCCAATTTTCAGAATTAGCTTAATCCCTTCACCTCTTTTATCCTTTTCTTCTCCTTTCAAAATGTAGACCTCCAAGTGAGGATTGTTTAGTAGCGTAGGAGTAGATTAGGATTTATTTTGTAATAAGGAGAGGGATGATGCAAGATTAGGAGCTTCAACCGTTGGAACGAGGAGAAAGCGATGAGAATTTCTTTCCCTTCTTTCCTTAATTTATCTTGAATTAATCTTGTATCAAGATGCTTGTACTTAATTTATTTATATTTGGATTTTGGATTATGTTCATGTCTAGATTGTTGTTTGTTCTTTATTTATTATGAATTGTTAGTTTAGCTTCTATGAGTTGTTGTGTGCAAGACTCGTTATTGAAAGTATGTGATTATTGGNCTTTTGTGCTAGCGTCAAGAACCTAGGGTATAGTTCATCCCCCAACTCAAGTGTTAATGCATCAATAGAGTAATACACCTAATCTAACCCATTCTCCCCAATAGATTTTAATCCTAGTTTAATCTAGTTTTTCCTTTATATCTTTATTTCCAAAGTTACCTCTTAGTTGTTAATATTTAATCCTTCATATGGTTGCTTGGATCCTTATGGGTTTCAAGACTTTAGTGACTAGATTATAGGTAATTAATCCTTACGTGCCATAAACTCCAATCCTCGTGGTTCGACTTTACACCCATTTTCACACTCCCGCTCATATTGCATCAGCCATCAACACACAAGTACAGTGCTGAATGATCCGAAGTACGAGTCAACACATTCTCCACATAAGCCTCTGGTCGCATAGAATTCCAACCTTCGGAGGTCAAAACCTTATCAAGCCGCTCCTCCAACCAACCTTGGGTGCCCTTCCCTCTTTCCCAGGTGAACTGATAACCACGTAACGGTAACTGGGATAACCCACAAGCATCAACAGTCTCCCCAAAACCGCGTAGGAGACTATCAGGGTGAGGGTTACCCCCTCCCTTCTCAGACTAATATAACAGATCATTGAAATCACCAATGACCACCCAAGGAAGCGATGATCTATTCGCCAAAGACAAGAGTAAATCCCAAGAAGCCCTCCTCCTACTTCGCTCCGGGAATCCATAAAAGCACGACATACGCCAACTGGGGTGACCCACCATACTCACTTCCACATCAATATGATTTTTTGAAAAACTTACAAGCATGGCCGTATGATTCCTTCTCCAAAAGAGAGCTAAGCCCCCGCTCAAACCAACCGCATCAACAAAAAACAGACCTTCAAAGCCAAGCTTTACACGGAGACGCTCTGCGTGAATCCGGCTAACCTTGACTTCCATGAGAAACAGAAACTCGGGCTTCTTACTGGACACCAAGTCCACAATCTCTCGAACTGTGCGTGGATTGCCCAAGCCACGACAGTTCCAACTGATGGTGCTCATGATGACGGGCGGGCTTGGGAACCAGAACCCGCCGATCGCAAGTTTTTTGGCACGTCTGTCATAACAATATCACCATTAGCACCACCTGACCGTCTACCACCAGCCGAAGGAGACTCCCGACGGCGCTTCGTAACTGCCACCACACCCACCTCCGAGCCGTGAGCACCAGGCTGCTGCCCATCAACCCGAACCACCGCACCCATCTCCTCCACACCCCCTACTGCCAACTCCTCGGAGCCTTTCGGCTGACCGGCCAGCGGAACCAGCCACGGATCGCCTACCGGTCTCGGACCACGGCTACCGCCCGCACGCAGCTCATCTCCGAATGGATACTGATCAACAGACAGAACCGAATCCCTTGCCCGCAAACAAAATTTATGTGAATGACCTAACATACCACAGAAAAAGCAATAGGTATGCAATCTCTCGTACCGCAAGGAAACCCAAGACCAGGATTTGTCTCTCTTCACGAGCTTCATCCGGCGCTTTAACGGGCGAGCAACCGGGATTGAAACACGAATGCGGAAGAAAGTTTTCCATGGAGCATCCTTGAACTTGTCATCGCTACGCACAAATTTCCCAAGAAAATTCCCCACCTGCTCCAACACTGCATCTGAAGTATAACCAAGCGGTAGGTCGTGGACTTGCACCCACATATCTACAGAATCCAAAACAACATCACCCGGGAGTACTCCATCATGAACCTGTTTACACACAAGAGTATTGTTCTCGAACGACCAGGGACCCTCCTCCAACACATACTGGACGTCCGACTCGTGGAAGAAAACGAATAAAAAGAGATTAGGTTGAATCTCCGAAACCTGAACACCACGAACCGGGCGCCATACTGAGGCCATAACTTGTCTCATAAACTCGAGCTTCACCAGTTTTTCCGTTAGAAAGCGGCCGACTACCGCCCAGGATTTCTCCCCTCCGACCTGAACGACACCGACAGACTCACCAGTTGGCTCGAAATCCACGTCCTCTTCTTCTAACACCATGTCCGCCCAACGCTCCGAAAGCCTATCCATTCCACCGTCGTCTGTTGACGTAGCCATGCAGAACCGTGACGTGAACACAGACGTAAAACACCGACCAAAATAGTGCCGGAAAAACAATGAAACCTAGAAAAACCTAGGAGAGAGATAGCGAAACCCTAGAGCAACCAGGGAGAGAATAATTACATGTCCTCAAAATGCTACTTCAATCAATAATCTTTTGCAATTTTATATATTATACCAAATTCTTATTTTTGGTCATAGATTTTTTGTTATAACATTCGTTTGGTCCTAATATTATTATGGCAGAACCGTTTTTGGTCATCCGTCTACAAAACTATTGAAATGTTATTAAACACATTGATATTTTGATATTTTACTCCGTATTATACAAAGTGGTTGACTCAACATATTCTTTTTTTTTTTTTTTAAATCATAATTGAAGACCGAAATACCCTTGTATTTATAGACATTTAAATGGTTTTGTTAACGGACGACAAAGATAGTTATGCCACAAAAACACCATGGTTGTTGTAGGCGCTAATTCGACGGTAGATAACGTCGGCCTATAAATACAAAAAAAAAATAGTTCTTATGTGTGAGTGTATGTCATATTTTATATTATATATATACCACTTACATCTCTTATTTAAATAAATAAATAAATATATATAAATATAATAAAAAATTAACAAAACCGACTCAGCCGAGTTAACTCGACTAACTCAGCCAAATTCGGCTAAGTCGATCGAGTTAGGCGCTAAAAAGTCGGCTACCTAACGAGAAAGTCACCTCAACCTACGGACACCTAGCGCTTAGGCGGTCGATTTTTGCAATAGTGAAATATACAAAGACTAAAGGGAATGTTTTGAAAGAAAATGATTAAAAATGAAATGGTCATCTCTAAAGCTAAGACAAAAAGCCAAAATTAACTCTAAAACGTCATGTGAAACAAGTTNAATGCATTTGCTCAACATCCCAGGTCTGGTTCATATACTTGTGATTCATGACTGAAGCCCATAAGGAAGTATTTTCATTGAGTAAGCGCCAGCTATGTCTAGCCATGAAGGCAACATTCATATGGCGCGCCTTCCTAATTCCGAGACCTCCTGCTCCCTTGGGCCTAGTTACGATATCCCAATTGACTAGGTTACAGCTACGCTTGCCATCTATGCCACCCCAGATAAAATTGCATCTGCGTTTGTCAATACTATCACAGATTCCCAGGGGAAGCATCGTTGTCTGCATCGCATAATACGGAATAGAGCAGATAACAAATTTAGCCAAAATTTACCGACTAGTAGTGGTCAATTATTTCGTTTTCCATCCTTCCAATTTGAGCTTAATTCTTTCTAAAATATTGATGAAGAGGCTTTTAGAAATGCGCCCATGAATGGATTGAACACCAAGGTAACGACCCAGATTTTGAGTGAGTGGGATTCTGGCTTCATAGGAGATCTCAGCTTCAACATTGTTACAAGTATTAGAAGACACAAAAATCTGGGATTTAGTCAAGCTTACCTTCTACCCAGAGGCAGTTCAAAAATCATTTAAACAAGAGTTGATGATCTGTATTTGTTCCTTGGTAGCTTCAGCAAAAAGGACAATATCATCTGCAAAAAAAAAAAGGTGAGAAAGCATAGGACCATTTTTTGATAGACGGATTCCTCTCCACATACCTTTATTAACAGCGTCACAAATGAAATGAGAGTCTTTCCATACACAGGACGTAGATATAGGGAGATATTGGATCCCCTTGACGGATGCCTCTGCTAGGCTTGATGTAATCAGTTTAATTGGTTGCCTTTCCAGAGGAAGGAGAGTCTGGGTGTTTCAATACAGTGCATTATTTTGTTAACCCAGTCTTTATCAATTCCTACCTTCTCAAGGGTGTCCCTAATAAAACACCATGAGAGGTGATCATAGGCTTTTTCAAGATAAGTTTTAATAATCATATAGCCCTTGGTGCCTTTGCATCTCATGAGCGAGTGAATGACTTCTTGGAAAATGATCACATTGTTTGAGATTTGTCTAGCTAGCACAAAACTACTTTGAAATGGGCCAATCACCTTGCCCATAATGCTTTTGAGCCGGTTAGAGAGAACCTTTGTAATGAGCTTATAGGAAACATTGCAGAGGTTTATGGGTCTGAACTGGGAAACATTATCAGGATGATCGACCTTTGGGATCAATACAACTAATGTGTCATTCAAACCCGAGGGGCATTCACCTTTCTCCAAGTACTTCCTGACAAATTCAGACATGGACTTACCCACGACCATCCAGTGCTTTTGGTAGAAGGCAGCAACAAAGCAGTCCGGTCCTGCAGATTTAAACGGAGCCATATCAAACATGGCTTTCTTAACTTCATCATCTCTAATTAAGCTATGGAGGCTACTTCGAGAGTCTGGATCAAGCCTGGGGAAGAGATCGATCACAAAATTACTAGTGGTAGTCTTCTCGTCGCATCGAAATAAATCAATAAAGTGACTGGCTATCAAGTTTCTCTCTTCCTCTTCATCAGTTAACATATTACCATCTTTGTTGCACAAATTCTGATTTTTCCTACGAAAGTTCCGAATGATAGTTGAGACATGGTAGAATTTGGTATTTCTATCTCCCGACGCTATCTAGTCTTCTATCGATTTTTGGTACCAAAAAACTTCCTCCTGTGTGAGAACATCGTCAAGCTCCGATCGAAGCTTTTTTTTTTTCCAGTTTAATTAGTCCAGTATATCTGACATTGTCAAGGACTTTTTGAATTCCTTCGAGGAGTTTAAGAAGCTTCCTTTTCTTAGAGTGGATGTTGCCAAAGACCTTTTGATAAGCTCCCAAGATACCCATTATTTGAGTGCAAACTAGGGTGCTTTGTAACGTTTTTAGTATCCTTAAATGATAATTTTTTGATGAAATGTGCTTTAAATTCATTAACCGCACACAAAGCTACCTTTGGTATAATTTGAGACAATACAGAAGTCCCGGGAGCTAATAGAAACGAAAGAACGAGCTTAAGGAACAAACTGAGCAAGTCTGGAGCCCCGAAGGACCCGAAATGATGCCCACACGCGTGGTGGTGTGCGTGGCAACATTCCAGTAGCCAACCACGCACGTCCACATGCGTGTGGAAAACGTGGATTGGACTCTGTGCGAGATTTTTCCTAGGGAGAAATTACGGAGACTATTTAAGCCCCCTTGATATAATTTATGAGGAGAACCCCCTTTTCCTATTTTAGAGAGCCCCTTTTTCCATTTTGGGGGAGAGTTCCTTGTTTTTGTAATATTTTTCATTTCTTAGTTTTTAGAATAGCTTAGCCTAGTAATTTCTCCTTGTAGCAAGACAACAAGCTTGGATTGATGGAATACTTCAATACTAGGTGATTTCTATTTCATCTTAATCTATTTTACTATTTTGTTCCTGGATTGAATTAGCTATTGTCTTTGAACTCTTGATCATGAGTGGCTAGTTTAATCTAGGGATTTGGATTGTGTGAAGATATGTTGCTAGAGTGATGATCGTATATCTCATTTTGGATTTAAATGCTTGGATTGTTGGAATTTCTATTCTTGTCTATTGATTGTTGTTTTGATGATATCTTGTTTGGATTTGGCCAATCTAGATGAGAGATTGAGCTCTTGACTCTTTCATGTCTTTGATTAGAGTTAGGATTGAAAGCTTTGTAACAATCATAGATCCTATGGACTTCTTAAAAATAGTAGGAAAGTGTGTAGCTAAGGTGTTCGATAAAATGTCTCTTAGGACTTTGGTTGCTTAAAGGCACTCCTAAGTCCAAGAAGCCCTAGTACACAGAGGTGGAAGAGGACTAAGAAGACAGACTCCTGAATAACCAACATTCTTGCTCTATTTATCCATTACCTTAGACACACTAGGATGCAACATAGATGAGCACTATCCAATCTCTTACTTCCCTTACATACATTTATTCACACTTTTTTTTACTCCTATTCTCTCACAAAGCTTATGTACCCTTTCACTCTCGAACCATCATTCGCCACACTCAAATCTCTAGCATGACTCAATCACTCGAACATACAAACGTTTGACACACCTCCACGTCTATCCTTCAAGACCGACACTCGGGGAGTCACTGACTTTTCGCTTTATCATACACAAATCTTTTGACAGCTCAACCCTACGCAAAACTACTTCTTCACCTTTATATTCCAAGAGGAGAGTTTAATAGAGAGACCCTCCAGGTTGTCAACTATGTTCTGAAAGACAAATCTAGGCTTGGTTTGAACCATGCGATCGCTATTTGTGTTAATAAGCAAGGGTGAGTGATCCGATTGGTATCTTGGGAGGTGGGTAACCTTCATATTTTGAAACATCATTTGCCATTCCGTATTGCAAAGTGTTATGTCAAGGCGTGCCCCTCTGAAGGTTTCCATAGTAATACCTCTAGACTAAGTGAAACGAGAGCCCTGAAAGCTAGGGTCGATAAGATTTTGGTTGAAGATCCAATCCCTGAAGCCAGTGCTCCGGCTGTGGGAGAAGTTCCGAGGTTCACTGACTTCCTCAGGGGAGATAACAGCGTTGAAGTCTCCTGCCACAAACCAAGGCCTCGTATCTGCAAATCGTGCATATCAAGGGAGTTCAAAAGGTTTTTCCTTAAAGCATGCATAGGACTACCATAAACAATGGAGATAAAGCAAGTTGTACAATCCAAGCCTTGAACATGCAAAAGAACAAATTGAGGGTGAGTAAGTAAAGGTTTGATATCAAGTGTGGAATTCCAAAAAATCCAAATACCGCGGCTAAAGCCCAAGGCTTCAACCCGAAGCCATTCATCAAGTTAAACAATTTATATTAAAATTACATTACACGGTATTCTTAGACGGTGAATGATAATAAATATAGACAATGAAAATAAAGGAAAAAAGATCGATGAAGAAGCATTAAGAATGAAAAAAAAAAAAATTAGTGTGGAGGTTAAAGTCTTTTAATAAGTATAATAAAGCTAAAATTAAGAAAATAAATAAATTAAAAGCTAATTTTTGAAACACTATTTGAAGTAATATTTCAAAATAAATTATTATTTTATTACTAGTGTGTCTTTACAAAATATACCTTATAATTTATTTATAATTTAAAATAAGTAATAAACTTCAAAATAAACTATTTCAATCGCACTTCATATCACCATAGACAACTGTAATAATTAAACTTCATTATCAAAAAATAAATTAAAAATGAATGATTATAGCTATTCATTTTAAAGAAAGGGTTAAAAATTTAATTTTTTTTTATAAAGCATATTGTTTCAATTCTGCCAAGTGGACCGTAAGTGAGGTAACCTGAGAAAAGTACACTTTTTGATTTTTGACCTTTTGCTCTCTGTTGAACAGTACACAGAACTTATCTCCCAATGAGGAATCGACACGTACTGAACGCAGAAGTACTCAAAATGTCCGTTAGGTATCACGATGTGAAACATTAATTTACCCGAAACCGCACAGGTCCACAGGGTCCCTTTACCTTCGAATATTTAACTTTAATTGGAATCCATGACTAATAAAAATATGGAGTTTATTACCAAAATGGTCCCTCGATTATTGCGAAATTATTAATTTGGTCATCAACAATTTTTCTTGACCAATTAAGTCCCTCGACTTTAAAAAATTTAACCAATTTGGTCCTCCGTTTATTTTTCTGTTAAACATCCGTTAAATCAGGACCAAATTGGTAATTTTGCTATAGTCAAGGGACCAAATTGGTAATTAATTTTTGGGATAAAATACAAATAAGTCATCGTACTATTTGGAAACAAGCAATTAGGCCATCCAACTCAAATAACCCCAAATAAACCATTGAACTCAAAAAAATAAAGCAATTGAGCGACTAAAATCGAAAAAAAGAGCAATTAACCCATTTTAAAAATTTCCAGCGACAAATTTCGGCACCGACAATCATTTCCAATGGTCGCCGCCGGTCGCCATTTCTGGCGAGGGCGACCAAAAATGGTCGCCCTCGCCGGGAAGGCGAGGTCGCCTTCCCCAGGAGAAGGCGACCAGAAACCGCCGGTTGCCGGAAATGGTCGTCGGTGTCGTAATTTGTCACCGAAATTTTTAAAAATGGGTTGCAGTGGCTCAATTGCTTTGTTTTCCTGAGTTCAATGTCTTATTTGGTGGTTATTTGAGTTGGATGACCTAATTACTTGTTCCCAAATAGTACGATGGCTTTATTGTAGTTTATCCCTTAATTTTTCACTTAAATGGTTCCCTGACTATAGCAAAATTACCAATTTGGTCCTGATTTAACGGATATTAACGGAAAAATAAACGGAGGACCAAATTGGTTAAATTTTTTAAAGTCGATGGACTTAATTGGTCAAGAAAAATTGTTGATGACCAAATTGGTAATTTCGCAATAGTCGAGGGACCATTTTGGTAATAAACTCTAAAAATATGTTATTATATATATGCATGTGTGTACCAGGCTACCAGCTGCCTATACAATATACGGATCGGAGGCCAGGTATATTATTTATATCTAAGAAAAATATGATATTTTTATATATATCTACTTATGGAGGATTATATAGAATGTTCAGACCCCCTTGCCAATAACTTAGCTAGGGTTTGTGGTCTAGTGAAAATGTGAAACTGTAACTTCCTAAGGCCTTTCCCATTAGCACAATTTGGCACAAGATTTTAGGAAAGAAACTAACCCCATCAAATTTTATACAAATGGGGGTGTTGCATTTTGGAGAAATTTTTCTCCTGCAACACCCCCTTGCTGTAAGGATTTTGTCAGATTTTATAAAAAAAAATTCAAAAATGGCGCACAGCTTTGCCCAGCCACTCTCAATTTAGACCTGCTTTTGTTCTGAATCACAGCGCTGGGTACTCTTGCTTTGTTTTTCTTCCTTTAAAATTTAATTTAATGTCAGCTTCTTTCTTCTTTTTTTTTTTTTTTAAATATTATTATTAAATTTATTATTATTAATTAAATTAAATATTATTATTAAATTTATAATTATAATTACAATTATTAATAAATAAAGAAATAATTAAAATATAGTAAGATGAAATGGTGGGTCCACAAAAAACTGAGAAAAATCTTAAAACTAATGGGAAGAAGAGATTTTGAGATTGGGTAAGATAGTGGATGATTAGTTGGATGCTTGGGCCCACAAAAATCTTGAGAAATACCTCAAACTATTGAGGAAGGCCTTAGAAATTGCTCTCCATTCTCTAGGTGGGCCTCACTTATATATAGCTGGTGGCCACACTTATATATTAGCTAGGGTGGCATTGGTAATCTTAATGGTTAATATTTAATGAAAATTATTTATTGTGTATAAAATCTTATATTAAACAACACGCGCGATTTATGATAAACGTTTTGTTAGATTTATTAATTTATTACTTATGCCAAGCACCTTGTGCTCAATTGGCATGTAGTGGCCACCCTTATATGGGAGGTCATGAGTTCGAGTCTCAGTGGAGGAGATCTCGAAATTGACTCTTTGTGCTTCAACAGGTTGAGAAAAGTATAGATGAACAGATACTATAATGTAATATGGTCAGTTGTATTCAAAAAAAATTATTAATTATTTTTACTATAAGTTTATTAGATGAAGTCACATCAAATTACTGTTATTAATCTAAAGGTAACACTTGTGTGAGACCGTCACGATTCTCAATTCGTGAGACGGGTCGGATCTTTGATTAATGGTTTTGATCTTTGACACCCGTAATCAAATATCCAACTCATCTCATAGATTGAGACCTAGCTATGAGACGGTCTCACATATGTTTTTGCCTTAATTTAAATGGTTAGAATTTAAGATTAGCTTGTTGACTTCCTATTTATAAGATTTCAAGTTCAACTCCTAGTGAAAACACGCTATTGGTGTTCTTGGTGTAAGCCGGTCAACTATTAGCAACCTAAGCTGATTTTTCTTCTTGTAATCTTTTGACACCTAGGATCACAAGGCAGACTTTAAATACCTTCGAGCAGTGACTACGAATTTTCCGTCATCCAAAAAATAGAATTTAAGATTAGATTGAGATCAGATCAATCAACTCTGTTGTAATACAAATTAATCTAACCACATTAAAAGTGTTAGACAATATCCTTGAATAGATTTTGATGAGGTTAACTTAAGGACTTAGACTCCTCAAAAGTTGCATTGTAATCTTTGATTAGATAGCATCTTGTAAAGAACAAAAATTAGGACTTAGTCTCGTCTGAGCCTTGTAATTGGGGAAGCTCATGAGCGGTCTTGAAGTGATCGATATAATTGATAGATTATATCGTCGGCAAACATCATTTGGTAGATCTTCTATTATGGACTCTAGAGTAGATCTCACCTTCATGATCAGCGAACCATAGCAGCAGATACCATCGACACACTTGATTGTTTCTTAATTAAAAGTTTAAGTCAATGGTGGATCATTCCTTTCATGTGTTAGATTTTCTGGTAAATCTTTTATTATAATCTTACTATGATTGGAATCATCAGAAGTATTAGAGTCAGGATACGACAAACCTGTTTGTGCAGCATATCTAAGATCTATTGGTATGTAGACGTACTTTCAGCAGATGTCAGTACGAGGAACTATTATATCCTTTTCTGAAAAGAGCTGTTGGACACTATTTTCAAGGACACCTGACAACAATTATCTTCTAAAAAGTAGCAGACGTGTTATTTTGGACATGTGCGAATTATAGCCATTCTTTTCATCTAATAAAATGAAATTATTTATATCCAAAGGTCAATAACATGTCGCAGAAAAGGATAAAATGTCAACTTTTGGACGCTTACTCCCATTACTCTTTATAGGTCAGTCCCTGCACTAGCGCTAGTGCTGACTTGCTTTATAGCTTTCAGGTTATTTAGTGGTTCTATAAAGGCCGATAGAAAGGTTAGTTATTGAACAAGCAATGACTTCTAGTTTAGACTAGCACTACAAAAGCTATTCATATAGTTATTTAAGAAGCCATTGTGCGTGAACAATGTGACGTTACACATTTTCATTTTTTACTAATCATCACCCGATCAGTCCTATCGCTTCCTTCAAACAATTCTCCAAAACTTCTCTTGAACTTTGATCCTCATTTGCACTACTTGTTACTGTTTCTAGCGATTCCTAAGTGATTTTCAAGTCCTTTTAAGGGCATCTAAAACTCGACTAATACTTTGGGAGGTGGTGGGCAAAGCAGAGCAAATTAAGTCCAGTTGGTGCTAATGAACAAATTTCAAACGTTCAATTTGTTGGCTCCTCAGCTCTATAAATAGAATCACCAATAAAGCGTTGAAGAGGTTAAGAAATTTGTCGAGCAATATTCCCAAGTGCATTAATTAAGCCATTCTAAAGAGCTTAAACGCTTAAAGAATCTTCCAAATTCTATCCAAATTAATTAGTCTTCAAGACTAACCTTGCTTGTTCAATTCTAAGATTGATTAATCTTCTCTCAATGCAATTTTGTTGACAACCCTTGACGACGAAGATAGGCAATGAAGAACGTGCAACTTGGTGTGGAAATCCATTCGAAGGATTGCCAAGCTAAGAGAAAAGGAGTTTTGCAAGAAACCTAGTTGGCTTGGCTTGGTTTGCAACTAGTCTGAAAGACTAACTTTCATTTGTATTCTATTAACACTAGTAAAACCTCATTATGTTAAGGAGAAGAGTAGAGTGTAAAGTTCCTGAACCACTATAAAATACTCGACTCAATATCTTTATCTCTTACTTCTTATTTATACTTGTTGAGCTCCAACATACACACTCATGATTTATCGAACTCACAAAATTGCTACAAACTCAAACTAGACAAGCTAAAGTCTTCCGCTACTTTATAAACTCTAAATCCTTAATTTAAAAATTAAAAAAAAAATTTCTCAAAAAATTTTAAAAAGTCTATACAACCTCCCATCTCCCTTTTCTTGCGCGGAACCAACAAAGAAATTGAATTCAATAAATCAACTAGTTTTTACCCCTGGCCCGCCCTAGAAAAACATTTCTTTCTCTATTTTTTTTAATACGGAATTCTTAACATAAATTGATATGTGGGTGTGCGTGTAATTATTGAAACGTGGGAGGCCACCTAGCTAGATTAGGGCTCATGGAGTTTAAATGTGAACTTTTATTTAATTATTTATTTTGTATATAGCATTCTGTATCCTTTGATAGTATCGCCCACAAAGTTTTGTCACTAGCGATTATTAGGGAAGCTTGAAGAGTTGAGTTAAACGTCCTGCTATTAAAAAATGGTACTAATTACTGCACAAGTATAAAAAAATTAAGTTGTGAATTGGAGTTGCATATGAATGAAATTAAAGATGGATATTTAGCACAAGGGAGTCAACTTTTCAATTTCTAGGGTGTTATGTAACGGTTCAATTTTTGTACTTGTTTGTATAACTTTCTATCTCTTATGTAATTAAAAGTGCATAGTAAATTTAATTTCTTTTTGGGTTAGGGTCTTATTAATTCAACCACATTAAAATTTTGGAGTCTCAATTTTGTTTTTGCATTTTTATCTATATGTTTGTTTGCACTTCATGATTCATTATATAACCCGTAATCAAGTACTTGGTCCTGCTTAATTATTCTAAATGAAATAAAACAAAGGTAGGGATATGATAATAATTTTGACAATAATCATAGTCCATGTGGTAATTTAACTTGATTTTTTAATACAATATTTAATGATACAAATAGACTACTCACTACAATTCGCAAAATTGATATGTGACTAAAATTTATTAATATATCAATATCAAATCCAACGTTTTTTTTTTTCATATATGGTACAAAACATTTATAATTGTATTATGTAATAATTTTTTAAAAATTGATAAAATAATTATTTCCTAATAATAATACAAGAAAAATCTTGTATTGCCTTTACGATAGCTCAGTTGATTTTTCGATGGAAGATTGCACCCAAGCATGCATAATTAAAGAGTAGCATCTATAGTGTAATAGTTTCACTCTTTTATAAGAGTGACTCCTTATAGGCACAAGGCACTGGTTACCTAAAAGATCACTGAATCACCATGATTTAACTCCTACACAATCCCGGTTGGAACCTCAGGGTGAATAATTTCATCTTTTAAGTCTTTTGCATCCAAGAAAAAAGTAATCTTTCCAATTAAAGTTAAATTACATCTATCCTCAGAATTAGTTACCGATTATTATAGTTTTAAGAAACATTGCAAAGATCTAACCAAAAAAAAAAAAAAAAAACATTGCAAAGAGAACTAATTTTCCCATGCATATACGCACTTTGTTTAATGTGTCATTTAAAAATCTAATTAAATCTTACTTTCCGTCAAGGGAAAGAAATGCATCTAATATATTATTGTAGTTTTTTTCTTTTTTTTTTTTGTTGAAAAAAAAAAAACTTTTTGGAGAAGAGTAAAATCAAATTACATAATGTAACTTCAAAGTCTTTTTTTTTTTTTTCAAATAATTACAATTGTTATACCATGGAAAATGGTTCATATTGCATTGTGCAGTGAACCCTAATGAAAAAATTATATATACATTTAGTTAACACATTATGTACATTCAATTAACAATTTCTGTATAAGTAAACAAATAACTTGATAATTCCTGACACATAATATGATATCTACATGCCTACATGTATAGAAACTGTCAACTATTGTCAACTACAAGAATCAGAAAGTTATTTTTGGAGTAGGGTCTACAATTCAAGGTAGACCCTAATACATGGTATAATTTGTCAAATAATTACTGCTGATACATTTCTTTGGAAATGCATGGGGTTCCTTATACTTTAGGATGCTTCAAGTACTGATCGAGGTTTTAATCTTTGTGTTTCTTCTTTCGTGTTATTATTATTAGCCAAATTCTCCAAGATTGTCACGGGTCTCAATATGACAAGTCAGGTCAAGAAAATTTGGATTTTATGGTATATTGTGTTAGTAATATGAGTAACACTTGTGTAAGACAGGTCGAATCTAGAATAGTTACTTGTTACTTAGGATAGAAATCATAATTGTTATAGAAAATTTAATATCAATTTGAAATAAATAAATTGCTACTTATAATCGATATTGTAATATTGGTATGTTAAATTGTGATACTATTTTGGATTAAATAATTATTGTTACTAATGATAAATATTGTAATTCTTATATTGTGATATTTTCAAAGTGTAACTCCATTCTAATGTAAATATTATAATACTTATATGTGAAATGTCACTTTAAAAAAATTGTAATACTTATTGTAAAAAATTTAATACCAATTTGAATTTAAAATAAATAGTTATGTGATAAATATTGTAATACTTATATGTGAAATTGTGATACTATATATTTAGATTAAAATTGATTGTTACTAATGACAAATATTGTAATGCTTATAACTGAAATTGTGATAATATTTACAAATAAAGTATACCTTGTGCATATCACCCAATTGTCTACAACGTAACCCGACATGTCTCACACATGTTTTTGCCTAATAATATTATTTCTTGAAAATTGTCAATTACAGTTTTGTTGTAAAGTATTACATGTAATTTATACTATAAAGTATTATATATATGGCTTAAAGTATTAATTATATATACAATTTTAATTTATTTCCTATAAATTTTCTATTATAGTTTCATGTAGAGAACTACATTTATGCGATAAAGTAATATATATAAGGTTTAACGTATTGATGATATCTGCAAACTGTAATGTTATTACTTTATTTTCTACAAAATGTGTATTACATTTATGTTATAAAGTATTATATATAAAGCTTAAAGTATTAATTATATCTGCAATTTTGTTATGTTATTACTTTATTTTTTACAAATTGTTTATTACAGTTTTGCTATAAAGTACTACATTTATGCTATGAATTATGTTCTATAAGGCTTAAAATATTGATTATATCTACAATTTTGTTATGCTATTACTTTGTTTCTTTAAATTGTCTATTCGAGTTTTGCTATAAAGTACTACATGTATTGTATAATATATATATATATATAGCTTAAAGTAATGATGATTTCTATAATTTTATTATTATTATTATTATTATTATTATTATTATTATTATTATTATTATTATTATTATTATTATTATTATTATCTCCTTCATATTATTATCATTATTGTTGTTGTTGTTGTTGTTGCTGTTGTTGCTGTTGGGGTTGAGGGTTGGATTTCAATTATTTATATTTGAGAAGGAAAGGTCTACAATTGTTGTTGTTGTTGTTGGGGTTGAGGGTTGGATTTCAATTATTTATATTTGAGAAGGAAAGGTCTACAAAAGTCATAAAATTAAACAGTCTAAGACTCTTTAAAAGTCTTAATTGAATATCACCTGATTTTAAAGATTTTAAAATCTTGAGTGAATACCTCGTCACGATGACTCCCTAAAAGTTTAAATTGAATATCTCCAAACTTTTAAAGTTCATCAAAGTCTTTAAAAGTCTACGAAAGTACTGATTGAATAAACCCAATGTTATGAAAAATCGAATTCAAAATAAATTCAGTCAGCATCGTTAATCGAACCAGACACATAAAATAGGACATAGGGAGTATAAAATTTCCCAAATACTGATTAGTAGCCACATTAGATGATGCAAACATAAAACATTTTACTTTTCTTTAAAGGGTGGGAACTAGGATAAGAAAAGAAGGATGGGAAGGAATTAAAAAAGAAAGAAGAAAAAAGAAGATCAGAGGATGAGAGCTTGGTATGTATAGTAAGGTAACTAAAGATAGACCTGCCCAGGGTTTCCATTTTTCTATCTCACTCTCTCTTTCTTCACTATTCCTTTCTCCTTCTCTCATTATTTGCTCTTTCAGATTGGTACCCCCAACCCTTTTATAAACCACACACTACTAAAAAAGTGGTTTATTATATTTGGTCACCAAGATTGGAACAGTTTCCACTTCATTCTCTACTACTACTTTCTGAGAGTGAGTGAGTGTAAGAGAGATATGGGAAGGGGAAAAGTAGAACTGAAGAGGATAGAGAACAAAATAAACAGGCAGGTCACTTTTGCTAAGAGGAGAAATGGGCTTCTCAAGAAGGCTTATGAACTTTCTGTTCTTTGTGATGCTGAAGTTGCTCTCATCATCTTCTCCAATCGTGGAAAACTCTATGAGTTTTGCAGCAGTTCTAGGTATATATATAATTTATATATGCTCTTTTTCTTTCCTTAATCTTCCCAAATAAATCTTAACTTCTAGACACCCTACCTTATTCCCTGTAAACATCAAGCCTTTCCTATGTTGGATTATATAAAGCCTTTTTCTATGCAAGATCTGGCTTTTTATTAATTATTCACAATTTGTGGGTTTAATTTCTTTCTCTTTTTTATTCTGGGATTAAAATTTTTTTTTTTAAATATGAAAAACTCGATCTGGTGACCTTTTTGGAGGCGATAAATTTTGATTCACTGTTAAGATTTGATCTGTGGAGATGTCATGTTTTACAGTATGTGTCCGCTGATGTTCCTTGTTCTTTGATTTCCAAGGTTGCAGCAAAAATATATAAAGTTTTTGTTGTTCTAAAGCTGTGTATGTGTCTATCTTTAGGCCCTCAAATCTGCAATTATGATATAAAAAATTAAAAATTAAACAATAAATATTGTGATTAACCCTACAATATCCCATCTGTATTGACATAATATTCATTTCCAAGATGATTATAATCCATCAGATTGCAGTTTCCCTTTGTGACCACTGTGTAAATTCTTTACTACCAGTTATTACCTGGAGTGTGTGTGCATGTCTTATGATATCTGATCGATGAGCTTATTTTCTGATCGACCTCGTTTTCAAAATTCTAAACCACAAAATATTCATATATAGATATGATCTTCAAAATTATCATCTATCTAATTCTGTCATGGACTAGGGTCTACCATAAAAGGTGAACCCTGATCCAAAATGACATTCAGATGATGTATTTTGACTTAACATATTATGTGTCTACAGTTACTAAATTATGTGTTGTAAATAAATTGAAGACACATAATATATAACTACAGACACATAATATGTTAACTATAGACACATAATATATTAACGGTAAAATATCATTTTTGATCTAAGGTCTACCATGTAAGGTGGACCCTGGTTCATGTTAAAGCAAATCGCTTTAGCCATCATATACTATTTTTTTTTTTTTTGTTGTGTTTAATAACAACAATAAGTTGATTGCTAATAAACTTCACATGTATGGTTTAATTTTTCTTTCTTGGTTCAGTTTAAAAAATCAAAGGTAAACATAAGATGCTAATTATATAGAAAAAAATATTGAATCTTTATGTATTATTACTGTTTT
>CM008333.1:19999794-20013349 GCA_002525835.2 Ipomoea batatas | reverse complement strand
AAAAAAATTAAATTAAATAAGAGAAATAATTTCATTAGTTATATTGTCTTTATTTTCTCTCATGCAAAGATTCTTTACATTCAAATTTATCAATTGATATTCGATCATTACATTGTCCATAATCTTATTTTTACAATATCTTGTAATTAAATATCAAAGTTATAGTACAAAATAATGTTATATATTTATTTACCAAGTATTTTATTAATACTATGAAATTTTTTTAAAAAAATAATTTGAAGCTAATTATATTAACTACTTGGGGATTAGTTGACAAAGAGAGTACTCAAATAATAACCCAACAAATTGAAGCGGGATCACTCTATTTTACTCTTATTGAATTAAATAAATTAGTAGTTACACCAAAAAATGATACATATGTATTTCTTTAATACCATGAAAAAATAAAAAAGAATAGTTTGAAACCAATCATATTAACTACTCGGGGGATTTGTTGACAATGAAAGTACTCAAATAACCCATTACCCAGCAAATTGAAGCTAGAAACTACCTTTTAATATCTTTGGAATACATAATATTTTAGATTTTCAAATTTTTATTAAATTATTTAATCTTTTTTCTTAAACTAGGGATTTCTTTATCCACAATAACTCATTCAACAATAATAGTTGAACCAAATGAACCCCAAGCAAAACACCTAAGGGAAAGTCCATAGCTTCTATATTATAATCTCATTGCATGACGTTGTCATCTATGCTACCAACAATAACCGAATTGCAAATAACACACTACCAACAAAAAGGAAGAGAACAAATAGTAAAGATGAAGACAATGACAATGTTACTCAAAAGAGAATTAAGAACACTTAGAAAAATTCAAATTAAAAGTAGTATTTATTTAGACTATCATTTTTAGACCAAATATTTAGACTATCGATTTTACAAGGTTGCAAACATTTATTTTAGTAATAATTATAATGAATTTTCTATATTATCTTGGATTCATATACTTTGAGTTAGATATTTAAATAAAAAAATTCGACATTTTATTACCCATGTATAAACTTCTCCTATATAATATTGCATTGATATACTTTCAAATATTTATTTATCCATAAACATTGGGCATTAACCCATTCGCGCTATGCGCGTATAAAACTAGTATACGATCTTGGCCTAATATAGTAAATTCATCCTTAATCATGTTAATGATATATTTTGTAATGACAATGGTTCTTAGCGGGTTCTAAATAGGTTTGTGTATTGGGTTCGTGTAAATGGGTTAACACGATAATATTAACTGGTTAAACGGGTTCTTAATAGGTTTAACGGGTTGAACCGTTAAGACACGAAAACATAATTGGTCCTTAACGGGTCAACCCATTAACGACCCGAGACATGTTAAGGCTAAACACTAACCCGTTATATCTGTGTCCGGTTTCGTGTCGTGTTAACGGGTCGTGTCCATAATTGGCAGGTCTACAAAGAAGGGGTAAAGTGTGAGACCCCGAAAATTTTTTCTACAAAATTCCTATTTTATCAATTTCAAATAAATCTATTTATATAATTTTTACTCCTACAATAATTTCACCCAAACAAGTATATAAATAAAATATTTTTAGGATCCTTATTTCAAATGATTTAGCATAAAGTAATTATATAATTATTTTTAGTTTTGAAAGTCCTATTTAAGTGGAACATTTATTTATCAAAATCTTAACCCAAAAATCTATCTGAGACGAACTTGTGAACCTGATAGCCAAAGTTTTAACTCAAACTTGATTTCAAAATGAACCTATCTCGTTTCTATATTTATTATGTTATATTTTTACCCGAACTTGACCCAAATTTTTGGTCCGAAATCATAACCTAAGGTTTGAACCCAATTTCCCAAACTACAACACATCCTAACCATTCTAGACTTAGGGCTTTAATTTGTGCCATGGGTATAAATATGTCATTATTCCATTCATTGCCTCCTAATCCATCCACACTCCATCATCTTCTTCATTTCTTCACTCAAAGAAGAACACTAAGCTAGCTAAGAAGTAAGAACTTCCACCCCTTCTTTCATCTCTGCATTCTTCCATCATTTTCCTCATCTCTCTTACCTACTGTGCGTATGCATTTCATGTGCATGTGTTTGATTGTTTTGTTGGTGTTTCTTTGTTTGCTTGGTTTCGGGGCTTAGCGAGTGGAGAAAGAAGCCAACCTTAAGGCTTAGAGGATGGATTCTTGTTCCTAGAGCATCAGGCTTGAGGTATAACCCATGGAGACCTAAAACTCTATTATTTTGCCTTATATACTTTGTCAATGTGTTGTGTGTTTGGTTTCTCTTGTTTAATCCTTAGAAATGATGAAATATGTGGTGTCCTATGCCTATATGGATATGAAATGATGTGTTGATGTTACAATGCCATTGTTGGGTATTTTAGAGAGGATTTACAGTCTGGAAATGGTGTTTTTCTGAGATATTGTTGCAGGAGATTAAATCTGGGAGGCCAATGCCTCGTGTCTAGTTTTGGCATGCGGGATTTTCCGCGGAACCAAAGGTTCCGCCTGCTAGCCCCGCATGCCGTAGCAGGCTTTGGAAGGCAAGTCTTTGAGGCTTGCCAACTACAACCGTGGTTGCTGTGGTACCTCGCGACAAAACTTGAGGTTCTACTGCATGGTTCTGTGCAGCCACACGGCCCTGTAGCAGAACCTTTGTGTTCTGTTATTGGGTGTGTGTGTGTGTGCGAGTATATGTTGAACCATTCATTTTAAGGGAGATTATATGCATATGTATACCTATACTTACCCTTATCACATTGGAAAAATGTACTTACTCTGTATTTCAAAAAGCGATATATATAACCTATTTAAAAAGCATTATGCATCATGCATGAAACCTATTTTGGAAAGAAAAGGTTTTTAAATGTTTATACTACTCTTATTTACAAAGTGTGAGGGAAAATGTATATTTTGGAGAACCCGATTAGACTATGATCCCTTCTGAAGAAATGATGAAAAGAAATAATGAAAAGAAATCCAGTAGAAATCATCCTGGATTTATGAGAAAAGTGGTTTGGTATAAATCATCATGGTTTACTTTAGGGTTTGAGCTATTACTCGCTGTGCTTGGAATCCCAATTAGGGGGTGTACATACTAAAGATAGCAGTCCTGATTCCAAGTGAGATTTATTGTTTTGGATGTTGTCTTCGGGACTGGGTTCCCTACGGAGTCATTCACCCATTGCTGAAACTCTTCCTCACATTTGGGAGATGTCTTCGGGACTGGGTCCCCTACGGAGTCATCCACACAGTAAGGATGATTTCCTACTCCCTATATTGATGAAACAATAATGATCAATGATATTGATGACATTGATGAGATGATTGATTATTCCTCTAGTACTATTATTAAGGATATATTATTTTTTTGAGGGTGAGAGTTTTGGAACTAAATGATACATTTGGGAATCTATCGTACTTTGATACTCCACTTACTTGTGATTATGATTGAAATGCGGGTAATACTTAACCTTATGGGTTTACTTATCTTGATGATATAAAGATAGAATTTCACTTATTACCTATTTTTATTACCTGGTATTCTATCCCTATTACTCATCCTCTTTGATTTGCATTTGTGTAATATGGTATACTTTGTCGGTATTTGACAATTGTACAAGTATGAGAGTGAATAATGCCTTCTTATATATACTTATATTATATACATGTGAATCTATCTATACCTATACTTTAGTAACTACTTGATTTACCTTCTTTGTGGTATATGCTAATTGTTGATGATAAAACTATCTATTTTCCTAAACCTATATATATACTTACTTTACAAGGATGCTTAGAATTTATGCAAACGGGTTGTTTTCGTGTGTTTTACTTAACCCCTTTCAGTAATAGATTGTTGAATGCTAAGCGCGCCTAGAAGGAGGTAGATAGCTTAGTAGTATTTTTGGATTCTAGCTCCAAGTATTTAAATTTCCTTTTTACTATCGCATCTCTTGATGCTAAACTGATGTAGTGTTTGATACTTCTTTTGGGATTTTGTTTGGTGCTTGGACACCTGGGTCTGTGAACCCTTTGTTTTTGGTGGGATATTGAGTTTTACTTGATGGTTTAGCTAGGTAGTTATCCCTGTATGGTTGGCTACGGCGGTAGCATCCCCCTGAGATACTTAACAATCAACTCTTATGTTTTAATCCTTTATCTTTGTCCTTATTTCTATTTCTAAGTACTTATTTCTTACTAGGCTCGAATTTTAGAATTTGGGGGTGTTACATATAGAAAATAAACATAAGAGAGAATTTCACATTTATTCACAATTGGAACTAGAAGATATATGACAACTATGAACAAAGAAGGAAATTACAATTGATCACAAAGCAACACTCTAAAGTAGTAGGGTTGAGTACAACATTCAAAACAAACTTCAAAATTTTACTTTTCTTCTTTGTCTTTTTTTTTTTTCATTTTTCTCATTTCATCTCTTTTTCAACACTTTTTTTTCTCAATTATCTTAACATTCTTTTTAGTCTTTTTGTTTTTTCAAATCAACAAACAAACTTATTCAATGAACCAAGATGGACACTTAGACAAAGTTATCAAGATGGTAACTAATAAGACAAGCTCCAAATAAGATCTCTGATGAGTGCTAAATATGCCTTATTCTATGGGGTGTTTGAGTGGTCTTTAGTGTACAAATTGAGTTCTTTTACTGTGGATGTTGTGCTTAATTGCTATATTCTATTGTGAACACTAATATTGAGACACTTGAAAGGCATTTGAGTGATTTATGGGTAATTGGAGGCAAAAAGATGGGCAAAAGAGGAAAAGCATGAAAATTGGACTACGTACTAGTTGGTGTACACTAGTACATGGGTACGTACACGAGGCAAGTTGAAGAGTGCAAAGGACAAATGCAGTAGAACCCCGTCATGATTGTGACAGGGTCGTGATAGAGAACAAGAGCCGGTCATGAGTCTCGTCATGATCGTGACCGGGACCGAGGTAAAAAATTGGGTCGCGTACGAGCTGGTGTACAAGTGTACGCCAGCTCGTACGCTCACCAGACTCGAACATTTAAAAAGGGTGTACGCCAGCTCGTACACTCACTAGACTCGAACATTTAAAAAGGTTTCCTTTGCAGGATTGAAGAGAAGAACTTCACTTTTGATTTGTGTAGAGTTTGTAGCTTAGAACTTTCTCTCTCTAGATTAGAAACACTCTCTCCATCTTCGAGATCAAGCTTGGATTGTATTCTTCCATTGATTGGAGCTCTTGATGATCGATTGCAATTGCTATTGAGTAGGTAACTCCATTACTTTTAATTTCTCTAAGTTCCTCCATTGTATGCTCAATTGTTTTTGTTATTCAATCTAGACCAATAATGCTTGGCTAGAATCTCCATGTAAATTGGATCCTATTTCCTTGTGCTGTGTATGGATTGATCAAGGCAATTGTGCCTATATATGTGTTGATGTCTTGTTCGAACTGGAATGTTTATATTGACTCTTGTGTGTGAAGTGCACCACATGCGATAGGTTTATGTAGGGTTATGCTTGCAAGAGATTGAGGCTTAATCCTAGACTACCTTCCCTTGCGATTCCCGACCTAGATCCGAGAGGGCAAGGTATGGGATGGGATGTAGACAATATGTTTGTTGAAATGTTTCCTAGGGGATGTTGACATGAGAATTCTCATCTCCCTTGATAGGCCTTCAAAGTCTAAAACGGCTAAGGCATTGGAAGTCATCTCACATAGACCTCAAGTCATACATAGTTGATTTCTTGCCTAGGTTTATTCATTCATATGATCAAGGGTAGGCTAATCCAATTCACCTAACATCGTCTTTGTTTCCTTTCTTTTCTTTGCTTGCTCTTTACTTACTTTGCTCTCTTTCGCTTTTGCTTTCATACAATATATCTTGCTTCTTACTTCCTAGTGCAAATGTGTGATTGTGTTTGAGAATACAACATTCAATTCCAAGTGTCCATCCTTGTGAGATCGACGCTCGGGGATTTTATCCTTGTTTACACTTTTACATCCATACATCACTAAACTCTATCTATCAAAATGACGTCGTTGCCGGGGATGGCAACAGTTTTGGGTGTTGTATTGTTGGCATGAGAAGTACATTTGCTTAAGAAGTTTTATTTGTTTTAGTTGTTTTTTTCTTGTACATTTGCATATTCCTTGTGATTTATTGTATTATCTTGTGATTCCACCTTGTTGTAATTTCACCATTTCATTGTGTACACTTGTGCTTTCACATTCATTCTATCATTGCACATTGTGTATTGTTTTTGCTCTTTGAGCTCACTTGCAACTACTTGTAGTTGTAAAATCCTTTTGTTAATCTTGTGTTTGTAGGAGATTTGAAATAATGTACTCTCAAGGTTGTAATTTTGGGGATCCTTTCCATTATTCCCACCAAATGCATCTCCTACCATTTTCACATGACTACAACCCACCACTACAACTATGCTTTCACAATGTTTATTCCTACAACCCCCACCATCAAAACCACCATCACATCCCACCACCTCCAAATAACCATTCTAAAAAAGACTACATTGAAATGATCTTAAGGATCGAGGGGGATATGAGGCAAGAAATGGAAATTCTTCGGTATGAGTTGAAACAAATCATGTTACACAAGATTTCCATGGCAAGACAAGAGCTTTTGGCACCATTGAAATGCTTTGAAGAAACAATTGCTCCATTCAAAAGAGCTTTAGAGATGTCATTTCCAAACCATAGAGAGGTGCTAAGGAATATCTATCGGAGAGCCACAATGAGTCTTATGATAGAAACCATGTGCATTCAAATCAAATCCCATTTAAGGAGATGTGTTATGGTTATGAGGACCAAACCTATAACTACCAGATAGATCCCTTGAATGAAAGAAGGTTGAACCCATTGGAAGAGGATGAGCAAGACATGGCTATGCTTGAGCAAAATACCATACAAGGCTTCCGAGATGAGGTAGACATCACAAAGCAAACCATGAGAGATTCTTGAAAGAAGGTAGAGGACCAAATAGCCCAATTCAAAAATATGTGGGAGAGGTCCCGGGAAGAGGCACAAGCCATCATGTTACAAAACAAGAATGCACCCCCGGTTCCTAAGTTTATTGATGAAGTTGTTCCAAGAGATATGGGCAATGAGACACAAAGATCTAACAAGAAAAATAATGCTAAGCCCCACTCCAATGTGTCCATCTACAAACCTCAAGTCTCTATTCCTCCAAGACTCATGGCTAGAGAAGGTCGTGCACAATATGACAAATTCTTCCAATCTTTGAAGCAATGGGGTTTCAACATACCTTTTGGATGCCCGAAGAAAGTGCCAGAATATGCAAAGTCTATGAAGGAGTTTATATTACACAATAGGTCATTGGTGGAGGTGAAGGTTGTTTTAATTGGGAAGGAATGTTTTCTTGGAAAAAGAGAGTGAAAAAAATTAAAAACAATGTGGTGTTGGTTTATGTGTTGGAGTTGATTGCTAAAGACATTGAGGGAGGAATAAGGAAGGGATTATTAGAAATTGAAAGTGAGAAAAATGAAAAACAAAAAGAAGGAAAAAGAATAAGAGGGGAGGATGATGGCACACTCCTTGGGCTTGATCTTGGAAATTTTTTTGAAGGAGACAGGCATTTTGTTTGCTTGAGAGAGTTTGTGGATGCCCGTCACTTAGGGGCATACCGCAAAGGAAAAGTGGATGGGACGCATTCTCTAGTCCACCTCCTTGTGTGCTTTGATGCGTGAGGGTAAGTTGCGTAGGGCTAAAGACGTTAAACGTAGCTCTTCTTGGGAGGCAACACAAGGAAAATAAAAATAAAAACACTTTTGCTTTATTTTTTGTAGTATTTTGTTGTTTTTGAGTTGTTTTTGAGCTAACATTGCAGGGAAAGTCACTAAGGAGCTTAAAATATCAATTGGGCAATTTGCAAAAGAATGGGAGAAAAACACTGGAAACTGGCCATGTACGAACATGCGTACACCTGTATGCCAGCTCGTACGTAGCCCCCATCACGCTTGTGGCCCTCTTCATGATACGCTCTTTATCTTGGCCACGATCTTGCCCATGCTCGTGACTGGGAACATGTCCAAGCCCACGTACTCTCGTACACTGGCTAGTACACAACCCGGGTCACTCACTTCTTCGGCCATTGCTTCGATTTGCACTTCCATTCCACTTCACACTCCTTCCCAACTTCAAACAAAGGTTACATGGTGACTTACTAATACACATGATTTTATACCATTATTTGCCCCATGATCCAGTCAATTTTGTTGCTTATTTCCTTTACCTTGAGACATTTAAGGCTCGTTTGTGTGTTTTATTTGATCAATCTTAGTTTATTCACAAATGAGGAGCAAAGGAAGGATTTTCAGTCATCTTGGACAAGTTTCGAGACATAAGAAATCTACCTAGGGACGGAAAGGAGCAACGGAGCACGAAAGGAGTCAGAAGAGGACCAGGAGGCCGCCTCACGGCCAGCCTCCCGGCCGTGATGGCGGCCATGAGCCCCACCGCGGACAGCAGCTGGGCACGGCACCTCACGGCCCCGATCCCGGCCGTGACCTGGCTGCTGTCCAGTATTTATTTCGCGTTTATTCTGTATTTTGGGTCATTCCGAGCCCTAGTTTAGTTCAGTACAATTTTCCCTTTCTTTAGAGTTTTCCATAGCAGAGAATAGAGCAGATTTACATCTTGAATTCAGTTACGAGCTTGGAATCATTGTTTTGGATTGGAATTACTCTCAAGAATTGTTAGTAAAGTTTTCTCTTTTATTCTTTAGATTCGCTGCTATGATTTCAGTATTTAATTCTTGCTTTGCTTTATTTACTTCAATCATGCGTGAGTAGTTCGCTTATGGGTTTGGATTAGGGATTTATTGTTAATCTTGATGTTCAAGTTGTGATTATTGCATAAAGGGATTGAATCATTTACCTAGGGTTTATGTTGATTCGGGGGTTTCTTTCTACTTGTTATTGATTGATGGCCACAATTAATTGCTAGTTTAGGAGAGGGATTCATTACAACGAAAGTTGGATGGAGACCTCGAGCCTTACCAATTTCAACGTAATTTTTCCTACTATGAGAATAGGGGTAATTTGGGGGCTTACAATGCTTAGGTGCTTAAGACTATGATTGATGCATCACGAAAGTGGGGCAATCTTGGCCTAATTCTGTTTATTGATTACGAAAGTAGCTGAATTGAATTCTTGTGTGCATTGCCCATAAATCCCTAGGTTAATCCTTTTTTCCCTAATTCTGAGATTGTTAGAACATCAAGATTACAATTCCCCTAATCTGACCCATTTCTTTATCATTCAGTGAATTCATTAGCCAATTTATTTCTTTTAATTTTCTCATTCAGTTATTAGTTGCTTGGATTCTATTTAATTCACATATTCTAGTGTCTAGTTCCCTTAATTCACACAATTACGTGCCATAGCCCCAATCCTCAGCGGAACGACATTTACACCCTCTTTTTACACTCACAGTTATACTCATCACTTACCTTGGCATTTGATACTTGTGGCACTCTTGTTTTGTTTTAATTTTCATTTAGTATGTTGAATTGTTGTTTTTATTTTTAGACTTTTAGTACTTCAATTTCGTCATTTTACTCATCACGTAGATGGCACATTCCTGTGTCCAACTTCTTTTATTAAGGCTTCGGATGGATCTTCCGTAGTAGCCAATTTTGAGGCTCCAAATTGGGTACGTCATGATGCATCTATTTTGTCCATGCTCATCTCGTCTCTACCCGATGAGGTTATGTATGTTTTATACCACATCTGGGCCCTGTGGTTAGCTATTGAAGCTTCCTTTGGGTCCTCCTCATGGACACGTTCTTTCAGTCTATTTAGTCAACTGCAATCTTTGTGCCAAAGAGACTCCACAACGAGTGAGTATTGTTCTCATCACTACTGCTAACTAGCGTGTCGAAAAAGACAGTTGACATATTATGTCGTCGACTGAGAGAAAAGTCAAGAGAAAAGAAGAGTCGATAGATCATGGTCATCTAGACGAGACACCCCCGCCTTTCATACTACTTACAGGGTCACATGTGGTGGAAGCTGTGCGGACTATAGTGTTCCACCCTCCTCTGTCATACGCGTGTCTCACTAGGTGTTGTGTTTTCCCGTGTACCATGTCATAGAGCATGTTCAAGGTTCCCGCTAATCGCTCATATCTATGTGGTCCACCCCAATTGGCTGAACTAAGTGAGGGCCCTCCGACCATTAATAGATGGATAAGGTGACCTACGAGGGGCAAAAAGGCCTAGGGGTAGTGAACCCAGAAGTGGCCCGCCACCTGCCCACAGACAGTCTGCTCCAGTCCGCTTGGCCGCTACAGGGTCTGGTACTCGTCAATGAGTCAAGATCTAGCGCCTTCCATTCTGTTCTTACAGTAGTTGGGTCGAAATACGCGAGGGTCACCGGCCGGTGCCCCAATAACCCAAGCAAACTACTCCTCCCACCGCTTGTTTTCCTAGATTATGCTCTATATCACGCTACAAAACGCGCCCTTAATCGTTTTCCCTATGCTTTGCGCTATGACATTATATACTTTACGCATTTCCACACTTTGACCCCAAACTTTCTCCCATTAGACCTAATTAAAGCTCGAGTCTCCTTTCTCCAACCCAGTTGACATTGAGCCCAGGTCCCATAGTCTAATCATCTTCAAATTATTATTATTTAAAAAAAAACATTCTTCCACGTGAATAATTGATTTAGGAATACATAACTGAAAAAAAAAAAATTTAATTATTTTTACCATTAAACAAATAAAAATTTATAACGGAAATTTTATTCTTTATAAATAATCAAGCTATAGGGATATAAAACTTTCATCAAAATTTTCTATCATCTGATGTAACAATAAATGATTTATTAAATTCATTTTTTAACGCAGGATGGAAATTGGTCAATTCATTATAACAATGAATAAAAAAAATTATTACGGTGGTGAAATTTTTTGTCCCATAACTTTATTCCTAGAAAATATATTTATCGTTCTGTTTAATTTTTCACAGAAATGAGGTAGCACTGTAGCAGGCAGCAGTAGGTCCCAAACTGTAGGATGGTGAGGTGCTAACGACCTCTTTTGCACTGTAATGAAATGATTGATTAAAGCATCATTTGCTGCCCATTAGCCCAACCAACAGCAGTACGTGTTGGATTTTAACACAAATATGAACAAAAGCACAAGTGTTTGGCTTTTCTATTTCTTTAAGGGCATGTTTGGTTGGCAGGAACTCTTTTTCCATGGGAAGTGAGTTTCTAAAACTCAAAGAAGTTACTCTCTTCCCATGTTTGGTTGATTGGAACTAAAATTCCAATGGAAAAGCACTTCCTCATTTTACAGGAAAACAAAATCCGAGGTATACCCTCGGATTTTATTTTCCTTTGCTGTTGGGAACAAAAGTTGATCTGGCAAGACCATTTTGCCCTTCTGTTTTCTTCATCCTCTTCCCATTTCTTCTTCCTCCCTCCCAAAGTTTAGAAATTGGAAAGCCAGCACACCAACACTGTGTATGTTCACCAATTCAATTCCAAACATTTTATATACGAAATCAAATATAATCAAACATTTTATGTTCACCAGCACTGTGTTCGGAAACTCGCCAGTCGCCGCATCCGGTCGCTGCCGGCGGCCTCCGCCTCCGCCTCGCCGCACCCGCCTCGCCAGTCGCCGCCTCAGCTCTGCGCCTCCGCATCTCCGCGTCTGTCACCGTCGCGCCTCCGCATCGCTAGTCGCCGGCTCACCGCATCTGCTCTCTTGCTCTGCTTCAACTGCTTCGACCAGAGAATGGGTTTGAGTGAAAAATGAAGAAACCTAATTGTATTATCATTATTGGGCCGAAATTGAAATAAGAATAATATGGGTTGTTGGTTAAACATGTGGTTTACTAGTTTAGGTTAATAATAATAATAATAATAATAATAATAATAATAGTAGGGGCATTTAGGTCTTTATACACATTATTCCTTACCATTCTAAATCCAACCAAACATCATAATTTATTTTCTCACAACTTCTTTTCTACCAACCAAACAACATAATTTATCTTCCTGGTAACTACTTTTCCACGGAATTTCACTTCCACTTCCCTTCAAATATTTTCCGCGAACCAAACGAGCCCTAAGGTTTCACAAAAATCACCTTTCTCCCCTAAATGTTGGTCAAATGCACAGCACTAGCTTTTACATTATGGGAGCTGAGAAGATAAAGAATGTCTGGTTGTTATGCCCTGAAACATGATTTAGGTTATGCTCACCTATTTTTAACAAAAATTGAGGTGAGGCGCGCCTTAACGTGCGGTCAATGCGGCTGTCCCACTATGTATACAAATATACACCACTCAATGTTAAAAAATGCACAACACAATATGCACCATTAGGTACGCATCACCAAAAAACACACCACTAAGTAAGCAAATATACACCACACCTACAGTGTTAGGAAATGCACCATTAGGAACAGGGGAGTTATGATGCACTACTTTGGGTGTGTGGTGTGGTTTTTGGTGTTTTTGTGTATTTTCATTGTAGAGCATTTTCTTACATTGAGTGGTGTATATTTGTATACATAGTGGTATATTTCGCACGGGAAGGTGCGGGTATATATATATATATAGAGAGAGAGAGAGGGGTTCTCCAAAATGAATACTCCATATTAGTTATGAAGTTTACTGGAAAAAAAATGTTTGTATCTTATTTAATTTTAAAATCTTTTTTATAGAGTATCTTTTTATTATCTCAATCTATAATTTATATCACCTAAATAAGTTTCCATAAAAAATTTGTAGTTCAACAGGAGTACATACGAATATACGATGCAATCATACACACACTTATATATAACATAGGAACAATAATATTATTCGTAAAAATATAAATTACTAAAGTCTAATGATATGTTTGATTCAAGGAATAGGCCAATAATAAAATAACATTCATATAAATAGGTTTATTTCATTATTTGACAAGTCATTTTATTCCTTATAATAGCATTTTTTAGAATGAAGTATTCTATTTATGGATTACTTAACTTATATATAAAGCACTTATAAAAATTAAAAAGAAAAAAGAACCTTTTTTTATCAAAAAAAAAAAAAAAGAAAAACACTTATAAGAAAGTTTATATTCTTTCTTGATTTCACCAATCAACAACAAAATATCCAAACGACAAAGACGAGAATGCCAATAATTGTCTTACACTGCACTGTGGACTTGATTTTCATGTGTATGTGTTTTGTGTTATGATTTTTTGTGTTTTGCGTTATGAAATTTTGTATTTTAAGAGTATGAATTATATACCTGAAATAAATTAATAATTGTCTTATGCTATGGATTTGTGTCTTGTGTTGTGAAATTCTGTGCCTATGAACACAAATTATGTATTTTAAATCATATTTGAAAAATAAATAAATATATAACATATATGTGTCTTGTGTTATGAAATTGTGTATCTATGAATTCTGTACCTCGTCGTTTCAATCTAGGGTCCATAATACTATATGTTTTGTTTTATGAAATTCTATACCTTGCGAGTATGAATTATGTACC
>CM008333.1:19972797-19984176 GCA_002525835.2 Ipomoea batatas | reverse complement strand
CATTTGCTTTTATGTGGCTATAGCAGCATGTTTTGTGTTTGTTTTAATTCCTAAATGTTTCTTATTTTGCTCAATTCTCAACTACTTCTGAATCTTTAATTTTGTGTATTTTACCATTGATGCTTGGTTTGATATATATATATATATATATATATATATAAAGAATGAGTTATGTTGGATAAGCTAGCTAGCTAGCATCATGAAGATTAGTGGGTTTTCTTTTATTTGAATGGTACAGGCAAGGCAAGTTCATTCTTGATAAAAATCCCAATGATCCTCAGGCTGCTCAAAGATTTCAGGCATATTCTCTCTCTGATTCTTCACCCTTGTAAAAAAAATGCTTTTATTTATTTGTTTGTTTGTTTGCTTTAATTGTATGATATGATTTCTTTTAATTAGATTAATATTTTCCTGCCTGCAGATGTCAGTATACTTAATTTGATGATGCAATATTAATAGAGGTGACTGCCTGAACTTTAATATGCAGAGAACTACATTTGCTAGGTCTCCTGAAATTCTTATATCTACGTAGAAAGACGACAGGAACACAGATTCAAGAGGTATCTCCACCACGTGCCTCGCCGATTCATCAAGACCAACTTCAGGGAAGCTACAGTTTTACCGTTTCATTCTTATATTTTTAAAAAAATAAAGTATGCATTTGATTTGACATTTCCAAGCTTCTGGGTGGAAAAAGTTTGCTAATTTAAGTGAGTTGATTGATTAGGTTATGTGCTTTCATAACCAGATATTGCATAACCTTCATTCTTCTTTTACTCTATTGATACAAACTCCTATTTATGGCTTATTTTACCCTGTACCTGATCTTATGATAAAGTAAGAAAATGGACTATTTTTTAAAGTTACTATGCATGTGCTTGTGTCTTTTTCTGTTGATAAATATGCAATTATTTGGTTCTAGTTCTTGTTGTCTTATATTTTCCCCCATTATCTTTGAGTGTGAAAGTTTGTCGATGCTCTCTCATATCCGACATTATTTGTTGCAGGTACGTAGAGGCATTTTTCCCAGGATGACTGACACACCAAAATTTCCCGAGAAAATATTATTCTGTGATAGATGGTGGCCTTGAAATGCAACAACCACAAGTCAATCATAAAAAGCGAGAAAGTAGTTATCCAGAACTAGAACCTCATATCAGTTTCTAGAATTAGTGACTACGTGCTATCAAATGTGTTGGTGTAAAAAGCTGGTGTATTATTTTATTTTATTTTTATAAAAAAAGAGATTGAGGTAGTGTAATTTTTTTTAAATGGAGAGTACACGTCGGTTTCCCTCGGAAATCGCCGTGTAATCTATTTTTTTTTAAATAAAAATTAGAGATTAGACGGCGGTTCCCACGGAAACCGCCGTCTAATCTATTGTATATATGGCGGTTTCGAGATGGAACCGCCATATAAAGTATATGTATGTGTTGTTTAATACCTTTATATGGCGCGTATGTTTATGATTATACGACGATTTTTTAACCGCCGTATATAGATATTATACACGGCGGTTTTTAAAACCGCCGTAGAAAGTAATTATTTACCATGGCGGCTACCTACACGGCACTTCAAAAACCGCCGTGTATGTATAAAAATAACCGCCGTAGTAGCTATGTTTTGTAGTAGTTGCTCAGGCCGAGAGTTGGCGGTGGACATATAGTCACAGTCATCATCCGCTGCTGCTGCCGCGACGGAGAGTTTCAATGATGCATGTGATCAGCGAATTGACTTCTGAACCATTTGCAAGCGGTGGAACCAAGCAGCCAGGATCGTATAACTTGCTTTGCCTAGAACTGATCATTGGCAAGGAGGTCGGGGGAGGCACCTATTTTCTTAATCGTAATCGTCAAACCTCTTCATAGCCGTACGATTCTTGCATGAGAATTATATAGTTGTATATTACCGACCATCAGAGTGTTTGAATGCATAAAACCCATATAGTTCGCTGGTGTGCTCATTATCTTGAGGTCAGCTATGAACTTGATGTCGGCACTGGGTGAATGTGTTTGGTCGTTTGAGTAACGGCACGAGGAATTTGGATCCCCTGCTTGAAGGAGATCGGGAAGATATTATGCTCGAGACCAAGAAAACGATTTGCTCGAAAAAGAATGATCACTTGCTCTGGCAGTTGACCGGTGTCGTCCTCTCTAGCCTTTACAACTGACTGGGAGTTCTCCGCATTAGTACTGACCGGAATTATGCTTCTTTACAATTCACCGGGGATTCCCTGCCTCGGCCGCTGATTCCTTTACTGAGATCGGGACGCCGGTCGATCTTCGAGGTAGCCGATCACGCCGTCGGGAAATCAGTCGCAGCTGCCGGAGAGCTCATCAACAATGGGGTGCTCGTTTGAGATATTAGAGCAACAACGGAAATGCACGAGCTCGGCGAAGTCGGGGAGATACAGAGAGCTGACTTATGCCTTGCCGAGAACTCTTCTCAACTCATCTTGGTTACACAATTCCCGGTTTAGTCGAACAAACTATTGTTGGGAGAGTAGCATAACCCGAGAGATTTGGAATACCTCAGGCTAAACTGCCGCACACCACCTCCCATCGAAGAACTGAAATTATTTTCGCGATGCATACATGCTCTGAAACTGACGATCGACTCGGAGCTATCAAGGTGACAATTCGGCCCTGAACCCAGTGATTGGAATCCATAATCATGCGCTCATGAGGCCCCTTAGCGATGATATGTTTTCTCTATCGATCCTGCGTCCCAAGTTTCAATTTCTTCAGCAAGCTGATTGGTGAGAACATTTAGCATCATTCCAGTAAAGCAACGTGTTTCTCCCCTCGGTGCTTGATGGTTTATGGTGATCGATACAACCGGTATCATGCTCGGTGACGTCTAGTTTCTAGAAACCAGGCTGCCATTGTGTTTCGGGGCCTGGCCTCTGACGGTGAAAACGGCTTACGATCAAGTCTGATCTGACCGCATAAGAACTTTCTTGGAAACACCGCCCTTCATATTTGGATGCACGTAAGTATAAGTTCCTTGCAGGGAGTGGCGTACAAATACAACAAGAGTGAAGAATATTGCGATGATGTTCCCTCCTAAAGCTTTTGTCTTTCAAATAATGACAAACTACATTTTAATGAATAAAACTAGCTCGGAATTACACATCACCCGCGTGCTAAACTGAGGTGTCAGCGTCAAACCTTTGGTTCCGGTCTCCAGCCTCATGACATGCGAATCAAGAGTCAATATGATCTGTAGTTCTCTATCGACTTCCAGCCAAGGCACGAGTTAGGAATTGGTGGTGTACATCAGATACTCATACCGGGCTTATTCGTTGATCTCGGTTGTCGGGTTCATCATTTCCGTACACGTTCAAGGGCGATGATCGGTTGCACTATTTCTGAGTCGGGAGCTTAATTCAACGAATCGAGTGAGGGAAGTGCGAAGAAAGGTGTGCGCCTCCTCAATCACACCATTCCACGAACAATGCACTTATCTACTGGAGACTGGAGAGGGGCTCGACCTCGACTATCGACTCAGAGGAGGTCGGGGAGTGCGTGATCGCTTCTATGCTCGAGAATAGCCGAAAGTCGGTGGTTCGGGGCCTTCATCGGTCAACGGAAGCTGTGTAATTGATCAGGGAACCACCCGTAACTAATGAAAAACTAGTTTGCCCAGGGACTTAGCGGTTATCGGCTCAAAGTTGACCAGGAGATTGATCCGGCCAGGAGCACCATGCTGCTGCTCATCTTATTGATGAGGCGACTTTCCCAATTCTGCTGGAAACTGATATCAAAGGGGATCGTATGGCTCCTTCTGCAAGTATAAGTCCTTTGCTTTGAAGATAATCGCAAGACTAGAGTCTGGTCAACAGCTCCGAAGGTCGGGAAATATACCTGCTGCTTTGCTTTGTTGAGAAACTGCTCAGAGTTCAGTCCCGGTTATAGACTCGGATAGGGCCGGGAAACGCTTTCATTTGTCTTCGCAGTAGGTGGGAGCTCAATGATTCCTCTATTAGCTCGGCTCAGAGTGCTAGAGGAACAGTCAGAGGCCCTGGTCATCTACCCTTAATGCTACGTGATGGCAGACAAAAATGACCAAAGTTGAGCAATGAAGACTCGTGAACTTATTCATATGCCAGATTTTGATTTTGATATCCGCCTGACAGTATACTTCCATAGTGGTATAAATAAATGAAGTGTTATGATAGTGTTTCTTGATTTCTTCGTCGCGTGCTTCGGTTGCGTGTTTAATCGGAGTTACCGACCACATGAGCGCCTAATGACCGAATTAGGCGGAAGTTAGGAATAATCATGGTACAAGATTGTTAGCCGGCCACCAAGATGAAGTTATGGTCGGAGTTTAGCTTTGCTTCAACTCCTGGAAGAACAAATATTTTTCATCTCCCATTACTCGAGGAGTTGACCAGTTGGGTTGCGCTCCTTGTTGTGAGGTAATTAGTGATCAACATATACAGGAACACAGATAGCAGATAATGCTGCCCACCGGATTGGACATGCCCGGTGAAGCTTATACAAGACCGAGCTTGGATCTAGACCACTTGCTTGGGGTGCTCGAATCAAGAAACATAAGCGTAAACCTCAACAACGTGCAGTGCCCGGTAATCGGTGTAACAGCTTGCTCGATTACCGATGGGGTCTACACGAGCTATTGATGACCGGAGGCATGCGACTTTGCATGCAATTTTCTTTTTCACTCTTTCTTTCCTTTTGCATTACCCCCTCCACCAATTAGATTGCATGCATAATTTAATTTCTATTTTCTTTACTTGATAGGGAATATACCCTGAGTATACGGCCTAAAGAATTTGTACGTAAACTGTATATGAGTACGAGCTAGGTCCTATAAAAGGGACTTGTGCCCTTCATGTTGGGGACTTTTTGGCCTCTCTCCACTCTTTCTCTGAAAACAAACATAAGTTATCCTCTATATTCTCTCAACATTGGTTCAAGAACAATGAATAAAGGGATGACTTTGGGCTAAATTCTTTGATCCATTCTACCCTTTACATATTGCTATACACTTCGATACTTGGAGGGATTAATTCATATCATTCATAGTTTCATAACTCCATGTTTACAGTTTCATAACTTCATGTTCACAATTTCATAATTTCATGTTCACAATTTCATAGCTCTGCGTTCACAATTTCATAACTTTATGTTCACAATTTTATAACTCTATGTTCAATATTTTATAACTCTATGTTCAACGATATCAAAACTCTATGTTCAACATTATAACACAATTTTTGAATCTATATAACAAAATTGTGAATATAGAGTTCAAAAATTGTGAATATTGAGTAATGTAATTTTGTATATTGAGATCTAAAATTGTGAATATAGAGTTCTAAAATTGTGAACATAGAGTTCTAAATTTGTGAACATAGACCCGGGTCCATAGCATAATTTACCTAATTTCATCTGCCCCATTTTTTAGGTTCAAATTTTCTGTGTCTACAGTTGTTACAATGAATCTATTGTGTATATAGAATGAAACTAAATAGCCTAACTCATACAGATATGTATATTGTCAAATAATTCTGTAGTAAAATTAAAATGATACTTTAGTGTTGTAGAAATGAACCTATTGTAGGTATAAAATGAAACTAAATAGCAAAGCTCATATAGATATGTTTATTGTCAAATGAGTGTGTTTTGAAATTAAAATGATATATACTTTAGTACGTGTTGATGTAATGAACTTAGTGTATGTGTGTATAAAATAAATTTAGATAACAGATATCTAAAGTGTAATTAAAATGATACTTTAGCGTTATTATAATAAACCAGTGTGTAAAAATTAAACTAAAATAGAACTCATACTATAATCTACGTTGCTATAAGACCCATGATTCTCATTAAAATTTTCCACAAGGTGAACCATCCATTGTACAATGACTGCTTTGCTGGTAATTATTGTGTGGACCATGAATGCAATATATATTTTTAGAGAATAAGGTCTAAATTCGCCACTGAATGTAACCTGAAAGTGCAATTAGGTCACTGAACGAACAAAATGTGCAATTAGGCCACTGAACACTCCAAATGCATGCAATTTCACCTGATAACAGGTTATCTTCCATTTCATCAGGTTGCCTGCTTACATGGATGGTGAGTTGACATTTTAAAATATTTTTTTAATAATAAACTTTAAAATTAAAAATTAAAAATTAATTGAAATATTAAAAATATTAATATTAAAAAAATATTAATATTAAAAATATAAAAAAAAATTAATATTTTTCAATTTTTAATTTTTAATTTTAATTTTTAATATTTATTAAATAATAAACTTTAAAAATAAAAATTAATTAAAAATATTTAAATATTAAAATTAAAATATTAAAATATTAATATTAAAATATTAAAAATTAATATTAAAAATATTTAAATATTAATATTTTTTTAGTTTTTACTTTTTAATTTTTATATTTATTATTAAAAAATTATTTTAAAATGACACATCACCATCCATGTAAGTAGGCAACCTGATGAAATAGAAGGTAACCTGCTATCAGGAGAAATTGCATGCATTTGGAGTGTTCAGTGGTCTAATTGCATTTTCAGGTTACGTTCAGTGGCCAATTTGAACCTTATTCCTATTTTTAATAAACAAAAAATACATTATTTGTGTACCGAATGTATATTATTTGATAATATATATAAAAAAAATCATGTACTTTCAAATAGTGTATTTTATGTATACAAATTATGTACTTTTAATATATTAAAAATGTACATTTTATGTATGGTTCACACAAATGTGTGGACCACATGGTCCATGGAATAATAATTGTGTTTTGCTATAGGTTATTCGACAATTATGCCATGGACGCGGGTCCACCTTGCAAGATGGACACGAGTCACAATACATAATTTATATACTGAATGTTCACAAATTACATACTGAATGTTCACAATTTAAATTGTGAACATTCAGTATGTATATTGTGAACATTTAGTATATAAAATTGTGAACATTCAGTATATAAAATTGTGAATATTCAGTATATAAATTATGTATTTTTAGATTCGAGTTCACAGAATAATCTGCCAGGTTATTGAGATGGGTCGTGGATTGGCTTACATTTTGGGCCATTAATATTGGCATTGAGCTGGCAATAAATGGGCTAGAAATTGTGCCTAGGCAGCCCTTTTATTCTGGTGTTCCTTTTTACATTGCAATTTGATCTCCCTCACCCCCTCATATACATATACATTACCTTTCATGTACAAATTATCATATACATAAAATTAAGTCCAAATACGGCTAATAAGCTCAAATAATGGGATAGAATGATATACTTTGGCTAGGTTAATTGAATAAATTTAGGATTTGCCTAATTAATTTAATTTGATAAAGATTTAGTCAAATTATATAAGTTGGTTTTACAATCTTTGGAGGCCGTTGGTCGCTTGCTAGCCAACAATATATATTCGTATTTAAAGTATTATAATTGTGATAAGATCATGAATTGGACATACTGGTGACGCAATACATTTTGGATAAATCTTTATATTATCTCAAATATTTAATTATTAATATTGAGCTAATATCAAAGACTATGGAATAAAATGAAAGTATAGTCTCCCATTCTCGCCAATATAAATTGTGATCCTCATTTCAATAATGATATCCTTGTCATCATATTGAAGCTAGTTCTCTTTAGTCCATTAAAGAATATTTATTAAATTCATATGTTTTAAATTTACTATTTTCTACCAAAGATCAAGCCACATAACTCTCATGGCAATCCAATTGGCATCAAGCTGATGTTCAAAAAGACCTATGCCCAAGTCGCTAGCTCTAAGCTAGCACGCTGCTACGCCTATGCTGCTAGTTCTAAGTCGGTATCTACAATCAGTTTTAACGCTAGTCGTGAGATGCAAGATCTTGGTCGTCAAATGTAAGATCCGTTGACCAAAAGGTGCATAAGGAGCTTGGGGATGCAATCACATGAACCCTAATCAATTGCGAGGTTATCTATGCCATGGATTCACCTTCTTTAAAGGAAGCTAGTGATGACCCAATACATGAATTCTCCCTCCCCCCGTCCCCTCCCTTCCCCAAGAGGGTCCTCTCGAAAGGTGGAAGTTCATCCCCGATAAACATCTCCATCATCCCCTATGTATGGAAGACTACGACGTCAAAATGGTCACGAGCTTATATTGTTATGACTAATATAACAAGCGCAACATCTATATATTTGCACATTTTTCCCGCATTTCATTTCCTATACTTTTTAAATGTTATAGCTTCCAGTTCCACATTTTCATTTTTCCATTTCTCATTTATAGATGAAAATCCAACCCTTAATTTATTGTCAATATATAGGTCTCATGTTGACCAACTCAATACTTAATATATAATTAGCGTGAGAAATATTCTCCCTCAATTGTTGAATACGTACAATGTGTTTTGATAAGATGTGAATTTCCCACGAAATGAGCCATGCATTTAAGGAGCAATATAGACATACAATTTGGACTTGAAAATTCGTCAATCCAAACAAGAAAACATGAAGAAGTTTATGAGGTTGTCACGTCTTTAGTACATACAGACATGGAAGTAGTTAGGTGTGAGTTTGACATAACTGTGGTCGTTCTTGTGACAACCTATCAAAGGTTGTTGGCATAAATAATTTTACGTTACTGTTTGTTAATCAGCTAACTAGCTGTCTAATAACTTTGACATTTTTCATGTTTCTCATGACCATACTCCAATTCAACATATTCATAATTGTTCGTAGAATTCTTAGCAGATTGAATATAATGCCTAGATGGTTTCATCCTGCTCTTAATTAATATGGTGGGTATAACAAATTATTATTGCTTAGAATATGTCACACACGATCTGATACTACAAACCTTGGTGTTAATATATACATTTCTAGATAATAAGTTGTAGGAGAAGAAAAAAAAAATCATAGACGTCCATCAAGTTTATTAATAGTTGAGGATTTTTTCGTTTAAGAAAAAAAGAAAAAACACTTCCATTTTATAATTATTAAACTTTTAAATTTACAATATTTATAGACTGATCCACATATTTTCTCCTTAGTTTTCAGTAACCCTCAACACTTGATCTACTCAAATAGATAAGATAAGTCTTTACTCCTTGAGAGCATTTTTTTTCTTCTTTTTTTTTTTTAGAGCATTTCTCATTTGAACCCTCCCATATATATTGCATTAGTATCCACATCTTGCTAGATAGGGTTAATACAGTTGAATTTTGACGGGACCCTATTCAAAAACATTGATTACATATAAATATTGAAAAATTACATTTTCGGGAGAACCTCCAATTAAGTTGGTTAGATAGTTGACTTGGTAATCACAATGCTCTAAAGTCACTGTGGGAGCTACTATCTATTGGTCTTCTTAGTTTACCTAGGCTGGTTTACCCTCATAAGAGCATACAAAATAGGAATTGATTAATAGGCGCATTTCAGTACTTAAATATCTAAAATATATGTCATTTTTGAATGTTTGGAAATATTTTTTAGGATATATATTTTATCAATTTAGGATTAAATTTGGATCATAATTTTGCAGATATTGTTCATATTTCATGTTTGGTTTTGTGATGTTTGCATTTAAGGCTGTTTAATTCGCTTCTCGTTGAATTGATGAAAATGTTAAACATTATTGACATATATAAAATATTAATTAGGTATAACATGTTATGTTTAATAAAATAGTAGGGTTGATATGAATAGATACATAGAATTAGGTTTTGTTTCACTTATTTATATTTTTTGGTCCCTCTCACGGATATGCACAAACAGTCAAGCACAGTACAGGAAAAACTATTATTTTTATAATTTTATTATTATTTTGGGATTTTTTGGGTAAGTTTAGGCGTTTAGCCGGTGGACCCATTGAACCGGAGATTCTCATTCAAGTCCAATGGGATTTGAAACATTACAAACGTTCTCTCCTAATAAGTCCTAACAAACTTGGCTCATTTTTATATGAGTTAAATAATTCTAATTTTATTCCTTCAATTATTGCATTTTAAATTTTTCTTTAGAGTTAATACTAGCTCAGGTCATCCGAGTATAGTGATATTGTCATGTTTAGTCCTAAACTTTCAATTGAGTCACTCGTGGTTCTTTAACTTTCAAATTAACCAATCATGATCCTTTCATTAGTCTAAGTAACGGTAAAAGTAGGATCAGGACTGATTAAAAATTTGAAAGTTGAGGAACCATAAATGGTTAATTTGAAAGTTGAAGGACCATGAGTAGTGTAACTTGAAAGTTGAAGGACCATGAGTGGTTAAATTGAAAGTTTAGGACTAAATGTAGCGGTGTCACTGTACTCGGAGAACCCCGGCCAGTTGGTATATATTAACTCTTTTTCTTTATTTCACTATAGAATTTCTATATATTACCACAAAAAAAAATCCAAAATATTGAAATGTGTGAATTTGAATAATTTATAGGAGAATTTTAGTTTATTAATTAACTCAGTTGCTCACAAATAATTATCTTTGGTTATATTAATTGTGATTCATAATTCTCAAAAAAAAAAAAAAAAAAAAATCGTCGGGTAGTGATCTAGTTGATAAATCATACTCCCTCCGTCCCAAATTATGTGTCTGGTTCAGTTAACGAGGCTTGACTGAAGTGATTTTAAACTTAATTTTTCATTCTATTAAATTTAGTATTAATATACAAAATTTATATATTTAGAAACTACATTAAAAGTACTATTAAACACAAAAAATCAAATTTAAAAATAAGTAAAAAATAATAAAGAAAATAAACAAAAAATAAAGAGTTGGTTTGACCAATGAATAGTAAGTAGGACAGATAAAATGGGACAGAGGGAGTAATTTTTTTTTTATCAAAAGGTGACAAGTGACCGGTATTGTAATTGGTCTTTATATTTTATCAAACAAATTAAAAGGCAATGTTATATATAGCATAAATAACTAGAATATTCGTTTTCAAAAAAAAAACTAGAATATTCTATGGGCCATACACCATGAAATATTTGTGTTCACAGTTTTTTTAAAAAATACAATGGGATGAAGAAAACGGAAAAACAGTACACCAATCTAGATCACTAAATACCAACCAAATCAACAAGAAAAGTGATATGATTCCTTTTGGAGGTAACTCAAAAAATCAGCCGTGCTAACTATGATTCTGAATCATAAGTTGGTTTACCTTCTTATGGTCATTTGCCGACTATAATTACATGTCAGGCACACTTAGATAGTAATTGTAATTTTTTTTTTTTATAGATCAAAGAGTATGTGCTAATTGAAGCACATCGTATAATTAATCTCATATGTATTTGGTGGAAGAGAATTACAATTTCATTCTCATCTAATAATTAAGAAGATGTATATATATATATATATATATATATA
>CM008333.1:19865558-19878399 GCA_002525835.2 Ipomoea batatas | reverse complement strand
GCTTACTTTTCCAATAACCATCGACCAATAAATGCTCAGCGAAATAAAATATAAATAAATAAATAGTAAGCAATCGTTGGCCTGTTACGATAATATCAACATATATAAGATGTGGAGGATTTCGACTTCTCTTTCTAATAATTATTATTATTAATTAAATAATTATTCTTCGAGAAGGAAGACATTTCAACGTTGTTGATACTCCCCCATTCGACACCGACAGTCCGACACCTATCTAAAATTGAGTTTTTCCTATTTTCAAATATATACCGGATTTGTGGTTGTGTTAGGAATTATGACTTATTAGATTTATTATTAATGGTTTGTGTTTGTATTTAATTTTAATGCATCTTGTGCCACTATCTATCATATAGATAGGATATGAGAGTAAATATTGAGTATGTTGCAGTGACGCAATTTTTTGTGAAGTTCACATGGCCATAACAATTATTATTCCATTAATTTTTTAAAAAAATTTCTATAGTAAATAAAAACTGCATGATTATAAAATAAAAAGGTTAAGTATAATCATATATCTTTAATTATTGTCCATTTATAAACGTCCACATCAAACTTGCGATGAAGCCTACAAGTTGTAACCAATTAATTGATTAGTGATTGGTGGATAAGTCACAAGTGGTAAGCAAGATTAGATATAAATTAATATGTGGGTTAGTTTAGTGTCTTTATAATGCTCCACTTTATAATTTTAAGGTTGTCATATATCTCAATTTTAAAATTTATTTTGTTAAAGTATAAACAATGTTTGCAATTAAATGATCTTTTTTTTTTTTTTGAAAACAGCAATTAAATGATCTGAGAAGTAGACTTGTACAACTTAGTTTTACATTTTCTTGCTTTAACTACATGTTTTCTCATTCATACACCGAAGTAAACTAGTCATGTTTGTGCTTAGTAAGACCTCAAAGGGGGCAAAGCACTCCTCATGAATTTTAAGCTAAAAGAGACTCAAGCTATTTCATCAGCACTTTATGAAAAAAGTAAATTCTACATTAATTATTAAGAAAATGTTGAACGAAGTTGATGTAGCATGATGGTATTCCGCGAAATAATATCACCTTAATTGATAATATATTAAATGTGACCTTTTTATCATTTTCCTAACATACACGTTTATTTCAATTCTTTGTTTTTTTTTTATTTTATTTTATATATTTTTTATCTGATCTTCTATTTAGTTTTTTTTTTTCAAATGTATTATTATTATTTTCTTTAATTTTATGTGTCTCTATAAAATAGGGAATTTTTAACTTTAATAGAGGCAACTTAAACAACCCTCCATTGATCATTTTCCAAGCACGTATTAGCCGCCTACTATTGGTCATCTATCAATTTTGTTGTTATTATTATTTTTTGGGCGACAAAGAAATTTGCAATTATTATACCAGACAAATTTTGTTTGTGTAGTAACTCGCATACTACACATGAGTTGTATCACAATATGATAACTTTGTATGGCTGGCTTGATTAAAACTGTGTTGGCAAATGGCAATTATTAAAACTTGTATCTTTTTGACACAAAAATCATGTTCTTTCGCTCAATCATTTCTTTTAGTCCGTTGATGTTATTTGTTATGATGATTAATGGGCACTTTTTGTCATTTTCACTGGGAAAAGAGAGAAAAAGAAAAGTTTTAAAACAAATAAAGACCGTGACAATGAATGTATGGGCAATCCCTAATTTTTGCCAAAGAGAAAAAAACAAAAGAAATGAGAAACATCCTTCAATTGTCACCTTCTGCCCACCTCCCATTATTTTCCATTAGTCGTCTCCGTGATGTCTGCTACCTAAGCCACCGCCCCCTCTACCCACCACTCACCAAAACCTATCACCTAAAAAGCGAAAAAGACTCGCCCCATACATCATTAGAATATGACACCTTAATTACTATGAGATATGGATGGGTTCTGTTTAATGTCACCAAACTTCCTATACCAATTCTTTTAATTTAAACGTTAAATGGAGAGAAGGAAAACTAGAAAAACAGATAAATAAAATAAACGATCCTTTAACTTGAAATTTTTTTAAAAAATAAAAATAAAAAAATAGAAAAATGAAATAACCAACACTTTTAACTTTTACAAGTTAATGCTTATATCGAATTCAATATAGTGGAATCTGCTTTGGCCTTTGGACATAAAGAGGCCATACCATGAAAGATGGATAAGACTAAAGGGAGCATTTCAAGAGTACAAGAAAAGAAGGGACCACCAAAAATTGAATGCATTGATGAAATGGTCCCTTTGCTTGCAGAGAATTCTATCCCCGGATAGTGAAAGGAGAACAAAATAGAAAAGTCCGTGCCAACAATTCAGATGATTCTTAGATCGATCCCTAACAATCTTAGTGTGAAAGTTGGTGTGCTCTTTGTGAAATCAAACACTAGTCCTCCCACCTAGTTTACTATTAGGTGTGGAGGCTCAAAGGCGAGGGAATTTCATCTTTTGTGTGCACAAGTAAGAATAAAATAGAGAAATCCATTACACTCATGCAGTGGAGAAGAAACCAGATGCCTTTTTGGTTTTCAAAATTTTGGTACATCATAGTAATAAAATCTTCACCTTCTCTACAAGCTTAGACATGAAATCTTTAATTGGATGGAAGGGACCAAGGACTTTTAGGCTTTGTACCCATGATTCACTAAGGACTAGGGGGCTTTTTACAGGTAATCAGGTATGGTATGAGCAGCAGAAGGCAGGGGAGTGATCAGAACAAGAGAAGACATAATACTACACAACAGCAAAGGAAAAAACACAGCCTGCCAAGTGATCTATCAGCCTGCACAATTTGCCTTCTCTGCCTTGGAGTGGTGCCACCAGCAGCCAGATGATAAGAGTTGGGATACGCATATAAGCTCGATCCCGAGTTCCTAAACATCCCCGAATAAACCATTTCCCCAATCATCCCAATCATTGGATGGTTCAGAGCAGTAGTTGCTGTGCCATTGAGGTTAAGCATGGGCGGGACGCTGTAGCTGCCAGGATAAGGCTGGTACGATGGGGCGTGCTGTGGATAGCCTCGGTGATGGAGATGTTGGGAGGCGTGAGAACCGTTAGGGGTTGTAGCCGGTATCAGGACATGACCCTGACCGCCCCATCTTGGACTCGGAGGCCTCTGTGGTATCACAATGCCAAGAGCCTTGCCTTCAGAAGGCTTCGTGGTTAGGCCACGGCCATAGAGAGGAATCAAGGTCTTCTCGGTAACTTCAGCCTTGCAAACGGGGCACTGTGGGTGTTGGTGATCACCATCTTCACCACAGCTATTCTGGGAATGCATCCATTTGTATATGCACGGCCAACAGTAGAGATGGCCGCAGATCGTAACCACCGGATCCTGCACAAGATCCAGGCAAATATTGCAGTCGAAACCTCCAGATGGATTGCTGTCCAACTCTTCCGCCCCGGGTGCTAGGGATTTCCACCTCTCACTCAAGGGAATTGGCGCAGCCTGTCGTTGGACCTGTTGTTCCATCGCCATTCACGAGTTTCCTGAAGAACAAATAACAAAATTTGTTAGATTTGTTCTGAAAGAGAACATGAAACTACTATGATGTACCAAGATCATAACAAGTAGAGAACATGCAATTACTATGATGTACCAAGATCATAACAAGTTCAAGTGAAACCAATATGAGCATTTAAGCAGCAAAAGCATGATGGCCGGATGGATTGCCACAAAGCAGATAATAAAGTAGGAAAGGGGAACCTAACAATCACAGCAATTACAATAACTCTATCCTCTCAACGCCTACCCAACTACCAATTTCTTTTAAATTAAATGCACATGCAGCAATAAATCTTCTAAAAGGAGGCAGCAACAAATTTCCTAAATCAATTCTGCTACCCAAATAGGGCATAACATGGAATCACTGTTATGGCACCATGTGGATCCACCACCTACAGGCATAGACACTAAGAATAAACTTTTTGGCCAGAAATTTGGTTACTGAAAGCAAAGAATATCAGCCCCTATCCATATTCCTTTTATGCTCAAAGATAATTCGTATGTTATCAAAGAACACAAAGGAAATTCAAAGATCTGGATTCAGATGAATAGGTGATGCATATGGCTTACAATAGATCTGTAGGTATGATGCAAAAAGATTCATTGATTTTGGTACTAAACTCAGAAGAGGAAACCCTCATCTTTATCCAGATAACTTTACCCCAAAGAAACAAAATTGAGTACTAAAACAACAAAACCAGGTGCAAAAAACAAGGTGCGAACTACAGTTTCAGGAAAAAACATACAACATATTTGTTAATTAGACCAGTTGTCAGATTTCAGGCTTAAGAAAAGAGCAGTAATCTTCGCCTCAAAAGTATCAAAAGCTTGAAAATTAATGGCCAAACCAGACCAACACATCAAACATCATCAGAAAAGACACAGAAATACATGAAACCGTCAAGATTAAGAAACCACAACTAGTGCAAATCCTGGCACCCTGCAAAGTACTTACAAATTGGTACTAGAATTTCAAAAGGAATCCCAAAATTCGATCTTTTTGCAGAAGATTGATGGGAATTAAACCAAAACTACCACCTATACTTAAACAAGTGAAATAATGAACACCGCCCACAAGCCGCGCACATAGAAAGCAGAAACCAATAGCCCTCAAATATAAAGCAGAAACCAATAGCCCTCAAATATAAAGGGAAAGAGAGATGCATACCAAGATTAGGGTGTGGGTAGAGTTGAAGAACGCTGGGAGCCTGAAATGAATGTTGAATCAAAAGAGCAGGTTCTTAAAATGATTATTGTGAAAGAGTTATCCGATGAAGCAGAGAAGATGAAAGAAATAGGTTGAGTGAAGGCGGTATTATATATGGAGTAGGAAACCGCAATGGTAGAAACAGGATAAAGAATTAACATTTGTAATATGTATTATGTAGGCCACTCTTTACGTCGTCTCCGACGTGGCATTTACGTTGCCTTTTCATGTGACTCTACCGCCGGACCCTACTAACGTACCAACGTGGTAACAAACTATTGGATTGTGTCACGGTTTTTTTTTTTTTTTTTAAGCGGAAAATTTTTATATGTACTCGCTATCTATGATAATGCTATACACCCCTACTTTATCACCGCTCAAACTCAAATTTGGCCGTCTCAAATTGAGTTTTGACCGAGCAGTTTTCGTGCGACTTACGAGCGGCTTGACTTGTTTGCATCTCTAGTGTCTAGTATTTTGTCATATCATGAAATTTGTATTAGTAATATGGAAAGCAAGTTGGCACTAGTGAAGAGTGGTAACAAATTATTGGTGCCACGGTGTTGTTTATTTATTTATATTTTTTCAAGTTTCTTAAGCATATACACTCTTTATTATGGTGGCTAAAGCTTGAATTTGACTGATCTCAATTTGAGTTTTGACCGAGCGACTTGCGTGCAACTCATGAGCGGCTCGACTCATTTGTATCACTAATGTCTAGTAGTCGTATCATGGAGTAATTATTTTGTGAGTGACAATTGTAAGAGTGTGTAGCATTTTCATTCCGGGTAATATTATCAACACTAAATATTTTATCGATTACAATAACATAGTATGATTAATTATCTAAAAAAGTAATATATTATTTTTATACTTAGTCAACTATAATGTATCACATTTTTAACATATAGTTGAATAGAATAATGAAATGTACATGATATATTTCTAGCGAGATCGATTTCATCTAAAATGATTTTTTCTGTTATCTTATGATCAAATTATAAAAAGATCAATTTAATAAATGATAAATTACGACATATTACACTCCCAATAAATAATAATTTCAAACATTTCCCTATGTCAATTTTTTTTTTTTTTTTTTTGCAAATTTATTTCCTCAATTCAATTTTATATGATATCTTTACTTTTTATTTTTAAATTTTATTGATGATTAAATTATGAAAATATCAATTTAATTAATAGACGATGAATTGTGACATATTACATTCCCGATAAATAGTATTTCAAACATTTTCCCATGTCAAATATAATTTAATTTGCATATTTACTTTCTCAAACCATCAATTTTATATGGTTATTTTCTTTTATTGGTGACGAGAAAAATCAGCGCCCGCTAGTTGCACGGAGTAGACCTTGCTCCTATGTAATAACTTGGTCTCATGTATCTGACCACAATAACAATATTCATATCATCTTCAATAAATTTCTAATAGGAAAGTGTAAATCAACATGATGCACCTAAAAAAAATAATTATAAATAATATAAATTCAATCTTAATATACGAATATGTCATATAAAATGAAACAGAAAAAGAAAATACTTAAATTGACATGATAAGATTGCAGTGTCACATGTCATATCATATAGATAACATTGGATCAAATAAATAAAATTTTTAAAAAAGGTATCTTTAATTAAATTATGTTTATTACTTTATTACTTTAATTAAATTTTTAAAATTTTTATTGGACATTTTCAAAAAAAAAAAGTCCAATAAAAATTTTAAAAACAATAACTAGAAAATACATAAGATAGTCTTAAATAATATAGGTTAGATGTCAAATTCATGAATCTCTACGAAGGAGCCTAAGCCCCTAAAGGGGTTGTTGCACCTAAATTCCACCATTTTGGTGGTTAGAGCCTCGCTATTGTAGAAGTAGATTACTTTATTTGTTTATTACTATTAGTATATTATTATATTACTATTATCAATTAGAAAACATAAATTAAAATAAATAATTTCTAATTAATAATTCAAAGTAGTTTACAAGAACCCATAAATCAAAGTTATTACTCCGTATTTTATATTGTTATACTAAAAAAAAATGTATAAATTGAACCAATAATAGGGTATTGCTCATTTTATAATTAAAAAAAACAATAATTTTTTATAGCATAAACCAATCATTATACTATATAGACTATAAGGTGAACTACTACCTATATGTTCATTTTAATTTTAATATGTTTCAATTTTATTTTTAATATGACAAATATATAATACATTACAAATGAAACTTTTGTTAGTTTTGTATACTAAAAATAAATATTTATAATTGGTTTACCTTTTTACATGAATATGCCCTACTAAACCATGCATATCCTTTTTAAATCAAATGTTTCTTTTTGGGGTAATTACACAATAATTGTGCATAAAAAAGTTGTCTGATTTTCTCTCTCAAAAAAAAAAAGAAAAGTTGTCTGATTTAATTTGAAAGTTGGCAAATGGGAAGTTGAGTTCAATACGCTAAGTACCTTCTATATCGCACAATTTTATCAAGAAATGAGTGATATGGCGAAAAATATTAGGCAAAACCAATTTTGATATATTACACTAAGTTGATGTGACATTTGAAGTTGGCCTCTCGTGCTATATTAAGTGATATGCGATGCCGATTAAAAATAAAGATTCACTAACTTGCGAGTATATCATTGTCTATGAGACGGGTTAAGTCAAAATAGAAATGTAATATTTATACTAAAAAATATAATACTATTTAGAAATATAATATTTGTTACCTAAAAGGAAAAAATATAATATTTTTTTTAAAAATGTAATACTTTTAAATCAAAATGTAAAAGTACATTTTTCTGTATAAATATTAATTTTCTAATATAAAATTTACATTTTTATATTGATACGGCTAGTTGCATGGATAAGAATCCGTGAGATAGTCTCACATCAAATTTTTGCCAAAAATAAATTATATCTAACAAAGAAGTTTAGTTACAAATCAGTTAAAATGGATCAAATCACGAGACTTATCTTTTGTATTATTTTCAATTATATAAAATAATGAGTAGTTGAACTATAGAAATTTGCATCCGTTAAATACGTTCAGTGCATGATTGTCCGTGTAACAAAAGTTTTCTTTTCCTATATAAATTCCAAGTGCTATACAGTTAGTGGTAGTAGTAATTTTCTGTCCCCAATAGATAATATTATTCATTTGTCGGTAGGTAAAAATGGATATAGCTTTAAAATGTAAGGAACTTTCTAACTTTTTCCATTTAAAAATAATACTTATTATTTTATGTTTTTATTTATTAAAAATTAAAATGTTTTTCTCCCATTTTATCTTTTTTAATTTCTTTTAAGGTATCTTCTGTGTGTGTATTAAAAATTTTAAAAACTTTCCCCTTATTGGAATGTCATGTTCATTTTTAACGGTGAAAACTCCTCAACATGAGCAAAAAGTTGATATAGATCGAGGAGAGGGATAAGAAAAGGTGTGCAACCAACATATGCTCCGCATCTTGTTCGAGAATAATGTTTTGAAAACTATAACATATGTAACATGTTGTACCTTGACATTGTGTGTTTTGATATGCATGCCAGCTTGGGCATTATTGTACACAACATACTATACTATACCCTGCCGGGTTGTGTGCTTTTCTATGCATGCCAACTAAGACGCAATAGCGTATGCAACACGTTGTACCCTAATGGGTTGCGTGCTTTGCTATGCATGCCAGCTGAGACACAGTAGCGTACACAACACATTGTACTTTACCAAGATGCATGCTAATTGATGCAAAAAAGTGACGAACAAATTGTCTGTCACTTTTCTTTATCTTACCAATTTTTTTCTTTTCTTTTTAGCTTTTGTTTTGTTTTTCATGTGTAAGGAGCAAAGATGATAAAGGTTAGTGCCCATTATTAACTGTTTTTTTTTTCTTCCAAAAAAATGATAAATGAAAAAAATAAAATGAAGAATTTATTTATTTATTTTTCTAAAAAAAATAAGTGCTACTAAACGTATAATAACATTTTTTAAAAGATCAAAAATAAAAATTAAAACATTATATTCAAAAAAAAAATCCTCTATCTAGATAAATCTACAATAAATATAATTTTATATGCTCCTCCTTTTTATTATTATTTTTTTAAAGAAACGGAGAATGCATTTAATATTATACTCAATATTGTTTTCCCATTTTACCCATAGGAATTGGACCACCGATTTACGGAGGCTTTGTTTTCTACGGCGTTTAATGGAAAATTAAAACCAGTCGAAAAACACAAAGAATATATATATATAATCTCTCACATAATTAATTTCATCTCCAAAACAATGTTCCATAAACTACCTTCTAATTAAACCTACTCTGCCTTTCACTCTATTGGAGGTTTTGTTTTGGGACCTCATGACATTTGATAGTCAATTGAAACCTAATTTTGGAGTCAATCATCATTATTTCATTTATTATAAAATATGTTTGATAAATAGCAAATTATATTAACTTGGTCAAAGTGGTAAGAATATTAATTTTTATGAATGACAAAGAAAACGTGTAGCTACTACTAGAGACTGTACTTGGTAAACTCTATTCATGCATAATAGCCCACAAATCACACATGATAGTAAATTACACTAGGAAGACCTTGTATAACGGGCTCGGTACCAAGAGAGCGTTTGGCAATAATCAACCCATTTTCTTTAGATACGAAAACCATGTTCTATCTACTCAATCAATTCAATTTTATATTAATGAATGAATTTGTTTAGTTCAAAAGACTACTTTACCTACTAATTTATATTTATATAATAATTAAAAATCTAAAACTTATTTATTTTGTATTTTCATTTTAATCACAGTATAAATACACAGATTTCTTTTCGAAACAACAATTTTTAAAATTAACCGGAAAAAAAATCCAAATCATATAAAGATTTGTATATATATATATCCATGCGAAGACTAATTATTAAATTGAAGCGTTTTAATAATCGGAGATTCTTCTATAAGTACATCTACCTTAATCCTTATCCCATTTGTTCCGAGGGATATAGTTTATTAATTTCACTTGGATTATTTCGATATATCCATTTGTATTTTAAGCAATTTACACTTAGACCCCTTCAAATTTCTCTCTTCATTTTAATTCATACTTCATATTTATTTCACTCTCAATCCACCACAAGCACTAATTGAGCTGTCTACACCAGCTACTTCAATTCATATTTATCTTCGATCGTAGATTCCTATCCCTATTATTTTTATTTCTAGATGTCAATATTTTTTTTGTAAGAATATTTTTAAAAGGTCTATGTGTAAATGTGCAATTCAATAAATAGAAATAATTTCAAGTGTTGTTCGCTTAAATATTAGGGGTTCATGTGGAATCATCCATTAAGTAATCTAATCTAATATTCCTTATTTCTTATTTTATATAATATACTTATATGTTTATTAAGTATAACATGTAAAATATAAATGTGCAATTTCATTATTAATAGTTGGGACAAAACACATCATTCAATTTGATATCAAAATCAAACCTATAGAAAAGTTATGCATCGCCGAAAGATTTTGTCAATGTGTTACTTATTGTAGTCCATCAAAAAGTACAATATGTAAAATATAAATGTAAAGTTTGTCGATCCTAACTTCGATTTATAACAATGATTAATTGAAATTATTTAATGTTTTGTAATATTTAATTTAATATTATTAGTTAATTATATATTTCAAAATTACATTGAATCCTTTATTAAACACAACAAAAAAGATAAATTTGGAAATAATAAGATTTTTTTAGAAAAAAATATAACTACAAACATATATTTGATTTGATCTATATAAATAATGAATAGCCAAGATCTTGTGGTCTAGTGGCACCGGGTTGCACTCCTATTTGGAAGTGGTAGGTTCGAGCTTCAGTGTAGCTCTTTGTGTTTCAGTAGGTTGAGAAAGTAGTTATGAATAGATACTGCATTATAATAGAGTCAATAGTACTTAAAAATATAAACAGTGAATAAATCAACTAAAACGGGCTAGAGAAAGTACATAGTGAAATCTCTTGATATATAATTTTTTTATATATAGAAAATGAAAAAATTTTAAAAATTAGATTAAAATTGTGATTGATAGTGGACAATTACTATACCATGGAACATGGTCCACGTTGCAAATAGATCACTGACATACATATTCATTTATCGTGTATTACAATTTTTTTTTTTGAGAATTCATTTATAATACACTACATGTTCATTTTTAATGTACTACCTAAAAATAGACTTATATGATGAAAATTTATCACTGATTCACTTTAATTTGCAGTGTCGACCACGTAATTTGTTAATAGGGAATTGCCCCAAATCTAGTTAAAATAGAGTGGTCCATAGTCTAATAAAATCTAATATAAATTTTGGTCAAGTCTTTGTGTTCACACAATCACACTTCAAACTTCTAAGTTTCTTATCAATAATTAACCTTTATTTTAATATTTTGTAAATAAATAAAAAAAAGATTATTTTTGTTAGGTCCTTGCTTAGAAATTGCGGTAATATATCGTCAAAACATATAAATAAATTATCTTTTTGTAAAAGACGACAGAAAATGTAGAGAATTAGGCAAACTGTCCAATTTTGTAGGGACCATTCGGACAGTGAAGCCACACATACATACATATAATTCAATTGTTTGGAGCTAATTTTTAATTATTACTTAATTAATAATATTTGTTTAGCTTTCGTCTTGTCTTAGTCTTATTAGTGGAATACGATTTTTAGACAGTTGATAGTGGATTAATAGATAAAGATTTACCTTAGGGTCTACTACGTTGTTAAATTATATTGACTGAATGTCTGTAACAATATTCTTTTAGAAGATTAATTCTGTGTCATAAACTCAAATGTCTTTGAAAATAAATGTTTTAAAATAAATTTAATAAATATTTGAAGTAATAGTGTCAGTTCATCTATATATAGAATATAATATATAATTTTATTACCGGGTCTTGCACATATAAACTTAAATCAATTAGAAGTTGACTCCATAAAATTAAGCAAAAATATTTGGTAGAAATTATATTATATTTTTTTCCCCATATAATATTAGATAGACCTTGACATCAAATCAACGGCTTTTGGTGTGCTTAAATATATATATATATATATATATATGTACACATGGTATAATTTTGTGAACAACGTGCTTAAAAGTCAAATTTGTAACACCCCATATTATTTTAATCCAACCACATATACTTACATACATAGTTGACATTTATGCTTGGAGGATTTTGAGGAAAGAAATTTTATGTTAGGTTGGAGTTACATCTTTTGTAAATTTCATTGTGGATCATGGTCCATTTAGCAGTGTGATCAATAAAGTATCATTCTAATTACATTTAAGTTTCATTTGGCAATATTGTTCTGTTTTTTAGTTTCATTTTGCACACACACTAGTTTCATTATAACAATATTACAGTATCATTTTAATTCTATTACAATTTCATTTAATAATATACATCATTGTATGAGATTTATTTTGTAGTTTCATTTTTTCACACACTAGTTTAATTATAGTTATGTTAAAGTATTATTTTAATTACACTCCAAGTGCATTTGACAATATATATGTTATTGTGTGGCTTTTGATTTTAATTTTATTTTTCACATACATTAGTTTCATTATAATAACACTAAAATATTATTTTAATTATACTACAGTTTCATTTGACAATATACGTTGTTGAATGAACTCTGCTTTTTAATTTCATTTTCCACTCATACTAATTTCATTATAACATGCAACTAACACTAAAGTATCATTTTAATTTTATTAGAATTTCATTGACGACCATGCATGGTTCACTATATATAACAATTGGCATCTTTCTCACTTTCGCTTGCTATGGTTAGATAAGATTATATGTACTGCATATATCTTTTTTTATAGGGTCAAGTGGTAAACCCTTTTAGGATGAAAATGCATAAATTGAAGTTCGACTTCCTTTGGAAGTTATTTATTATTATTTTTTATTTGAACCGATCATGTATAAACAATCTAGATTGATTTATACAAGTGAAGGGAAATTGTGAGTTTTGAATGGAACCATGAGCCATCCCCAGCA
>CM008333.1:19819637-19831669 GCA_002525835.2 Ipomoea batatas | reverse complement strand
ATGCCAAGTCATTTCTTGCACTGGCGAAGAATTATTATATAATTTAGATGCAGATTGCTGTTTAAAGGACATTTCTATTGCCAAGCACATCTTAGCATCAATTTTTAGGATGTAATATTTCCCCAAGTATAATAGTACTGTATTTGGTTCTTTGGCTTATTGGGTGCTTTCTCTTGGCAAATTTTCACCCCCCCCCCCAAATAGCTGTATTTATGCAACCTCATGACTTAGATATTATCTTCCATTTCAAATTCTTTAGAAGAAACAAAGTAAAATTCTCTTTATTGACAACAAATTTTCATTTAAAACATATTCTGCAGGGTGTTACTCTTGTAATTCTTGTGACACATGCTTTATTTCCAATATCATACGAAGGTTTTCAGATATACTGGAGAAGCATCCTCAATAGGTTAAAGGTAGGTGATTGTACTCTTCCGTATGGTTTCTTTTCAGATATATTTATTTTCTTGTTCTCATGACAGCCATTCATTGTTCCTATGGATTATATACACTTTACCTTGTGGTAAAATATGTTGGTAAGCAGTGCTTCTTTTGCATTCACTGCATTTGTTTTTGTGAGATATGACACTCAAAAGACTGAAAACTGGTGTGTAGTTCTCATTTTGGCAGGTATTCATAGGCCAATAAAAAGGAGATCAAGAACAAATAATCCAGATTCTTTGCCCAAAATCTGGATAAATAAAAACTCCAAACTCAAAGATAAATTTCTCTAGAATTTTGTAACAAGAATTCAAATAGAAAAGTCGGAACTGAAAATAATATAAAAACAGAAGTATTAGTAACCAAGTGCATTGAAATTACACGATCCTCATAAACTGAAGCTCTGATGAATTTTTATATTTTTTGAAAAATGCTTGTCTAAATGTAATAGTTTTCTTGTTGACAAACTCCTTCACCCCTCAACTTTCAGGTCCTATTGCTGTTAGTTTTGGTTGCAGATCTGGTGGTCTATGTTCTCTCGATAGCTGGCTTGTATTATCTGCCATTCAGGGCTGCACCCTATGTACGGGTTGTATTTTTCATTCTCAATATCAGGTATGGTTTATAAGATGCTTGATTTTTTCCATGCAAAGCATAATAATTGTTGCTTGTATAGCTCTCTTTTACTTTGAATTCAATATACATTCCAAAACCTTGTTACTGAGTATCAAGTTTGTTTAATCATATAACACTTCTGTTCTCCCAAGACATAACATTTCAGCCAATGTGTAGAGTTTTGTTTGCTGGCCATTGTATTTTTCCCATTTTGATCGGACTGGGATGTTAAGAGTGATGTTCTTTTACAGGTAGGCAGGTCAAATAGAACCATATTATTGAACTTCTTTTATCTATAAAATTATGCCCAAATACTGACAAAATGGGGGCAGTACATCATGCCAAATTAGTCCCAAGTAGCAGAAAAAATGTCTTCATATCGGGAAAGTGGACTACTTTTTCTGATAGTCTAAAACCGTTGTAGGACAGATAGATAAGGAATTGTATGATTTCCATTGAAGGTGTTGTGATATTTTACTGGTGAAAAGAGTCATGAATTTGATGATTTTAAAAAAATCAAGTGAATTATTAATTCACTGTAGGTAAACTTGTTCCCTTTAGTTACGCATCCAATATTTAGAAGCAGCAAATATGCATGTGCCTTCAATTCAAATTGCACATTCATTCTACTGTGTAGAAACTCACAGTAGAATGAAAGAGCAAATAATACCCTTCATATCCACTTTATGAGGCAGAGTAAGAATAACATGCATGAATTTTTAAAATAATATTTGTAAGGAGAACCTTCAATGCATGCTGATATCATTCAAAATTCATAATAATAATTATAAACTAGAAACGTGGAATTGAAATATAGCAGAAGTATTTCATGTGCCTGAAAAAACTAAAAAGCTATTGATATGAAAATATCTAAAATGTTCAATAGAAAAGTAATCTGTGGAGCTGCAATAAAACATAAACTCACAAGAGAAAATTTTGAGATGTGAAATTAAGATGGGAACTCACAACCACCTGACATGATGGGATAAGCTAGGGTTGAGCTCAGTTTCATATTTTCTTTTCCCTGTGCTTATAAATTACATATCTGTACTGGCAAATAATAATCTGATATGAATTTACCCTTTGCAAAAAATTATAAGCTGTTTCTTTTGCTGAGATTAGGGAATTGAGAGACAGCATTGTGATCCTTGCTGGAATGTCTGGAACCTACCTTAATGTCATGGTTAGTTGCATCTCTATCATTGCAGTTAATGATTTTGATAATCTATTTCAAACATAGCTAAATATGTAACTTTCTACCCATCACATGAAAATTTTAAGTATCGTAATTCATAGGGAAAATGCCACTTTCTGAACTTGGTATAGATTTATTCCCTATTCTTAATAAAACCCTAATACCAAATCTGCAACTTTACTGAGCACCTAGGGACTAAGTCTAAACCTCAATCACAACCGAGGGATTAAAAGTTCCATTTCTCCTAATTCAATATTAGCTGATTATTCAATTTGTGCATCTTTTTTTAAACAGTAAAACGCCAGTTTACCTTTTTTCCCCATACTTTTCTTAATGCTCTCTATTATTCTCTATTTTGCAGGTTTTGTCAGCTTTATTCCTTCTGTTCTCTAGCTGGTTAGGATATGTCATCTTTGAGGACACCGAACAGGGAAAGACTGTTTTTACTTCATTTGGCATAACCTTGTACGAGATGTTTATTTTATTTACCACATCTAACAATCCAGATGTCTGGATACCTGCATACAAGTAAGTTGCTCGCCACATTTACAAACCTTGTACTAAATGCTTGCTTTATTTACGACTTCTAACTATCCAGAAGTCTGAATTCCTGCGTACAAGTAAGATATCTTTGGAAACTAATATCCGTGAACCTAACTTTTCCAACTGGCATTGTTGATTATGAAGGTTATGTTATGAAGGAAAAGTATTTTGTAAAGATAAATGTTATATTATTCTCTTCATTATGAATCTACATTAATAAGTAGAGATTGGACTGGCACTAACACTACCACCAACACCAACACCAGCACTGCAAGAACAACAGTGCCAGCAGTAAGAGGAAAAGCTAATAGGAAAATCAAATAACTTCTAACTTTTTTCAATAACAAGTGAATTATTCCCTCCCACTCTGAAAATTCTCTGCTGTTTTATTTGTTATAGGGAATCGCGGTGGTATTGCTTGTTTTTTGTTCTATATGTGTTGTTGGGTGTTTACTTCGTCACCAATTTGATTCTTGCTGTTGTATACGATAGCTTCAAAAGTGAGGTATTTTACTTGCCTCCTTATGCTACTTGCAAACATACTCGTTCATTGCTCTAGGTATACTAGGCATATTGGTCAACTGTAATCTTTCATTTGTTATTTCAACTCTACATCTTTTATAGAAAAGTGAGTTGAAATTAATTTGACACTAGGGTGCATGCTTGTTACAGCCACTGGGAAATTATTTTCTAATGTGTTGCTCAAGTTTTGGTTTGCTAGCAGGAGAGCATTTTCCTCAATGCACTTGAACATGACTATTGGTATTTATTTATTGTCATAGCTTGCCAAACAAGTGTCTGAGAAGGATCGGGTGAGGCTAAGGACATTGAAGAAAGCATTTAGTTTGGTTGATGATAATGTAAGTAAAATGTTTATCCCCCCAAGGCATCCAGTCCCCCATTCATGCCATGATCAGATAGGTATTAACAATATCAATTTTGTGGAGTTAAGCTCCACGTCCTCATCTCCGTAATCAACTACTGTGAGCTGTTAAAGTTGACACACCCATTTTATGGATAGCGGAGAATGAGATTAATGGAAAATTTTTATTTATGCCCATAGATCTAGAAGGCATCAATTTTTTATTTTTTTATTTCTATTTAGTAGGTATATTCAAAGTAGAAGAGAGACTTGTGACTTATGAGCTACTCCTGCAAGGAATTCTTTCTTTTTTCTTTTTAATTTTGTTTTAAATGGTGTATGGATGGATTTCTATAATGTATAAAACACTGTTATGAGGAAAATCATTTTGTTTATGATGCATTCATAATAAAGGTTGTGCTTGTCTTAATTTGAATGACTGAAGATTAGATATTGGTGAACTACTTCTCTGAGCATTAATATATAGACAGATATAAAGAACAGTTCCTCAATGAACTCAAGAGTTATGAATTTCTTAGCATATATGTTTAGTGACCATTTATTGTGCCTTAACATTTTATTTTATTTTATTTTATTTTCATAATCTTTATTGAGGAAGCATACTTCTCAGAGTAATGCTCTTATTGCAAAAGCTAATAGGTTTCTTTCTGATTGGTAATTAACAGAACTGCGGGTTCCTCAACAAAGAGCAATGTATCCGTTTGTTTGAGGAACTTAACAATTACAGGTACACTGATGCTTCTACGCTGCCTTTCGCTAGTTGAAGCATTCACTGAAGCACTCAATTTGATGATCTTTTACAGGGATATTATAGAAATTGTAGTTTTAACATGCCATGCATTTTGTTTGAACATATATTCTCACTGGAAAAGTAATTGACAGAAGATCAAAAGAATGAGAAGCTAGTCAATGTGTATATCTTTTACTTGTTTTGGTTTTTGAATTATACAATTTGGCTTGCTGTCCCTAGGCTTTGGATATTTCATTAACACTTGTTTTAGTTAAATCATGCAGTCCAATCCTCTCATGTGTATGCTTTTGCTTACAAAATAATGGATTAAAGCATACAGTCTTTTTTTTTTTTTTAATGTCTTAGGTCACTGCCAAAAATATCAAGAGACGATTTTGAGCTAATATTTGATGAGTTGGATGATACTCGTGACTTTAAGGTAGAGTCAAATTTTCATGACATATATTACTGAAGTGAGGTTTATTAGTGTCTTATCTCCTCTGCTTCTATGTCTGATTTGTGGCATGTAATCATGATATGCTAATTTGTTTACACTTCCATTTTAGCTCTGCCTTTAGTGAGGTAAACATTATTGTTTATTTGATATGATATCGAAACAGGCAGTCCAAGGTACTTGAAATTGAAGTATTTCTTTGCACAAGTTTCTATTTCCTTGTTATTGCCATTTCCTTGTTATCAATTTTGTTTGAATATTACAGTTGATCCCTTCTCTCTCCAGATTGATTTGGACGAATTTTTTGATCTATGCAATGCCATCTCGTTAAGATTTCAGAAGGAAGATTCTGTGAGTCAGATTTTATTCTTTAACTGGTGCTAAAACTATGGTATTGGAAGCATTTTGTCTTGATAAAGTAAGATGCCTTTTTCCTGCATCATTTAGCTTGCACTGTGCATTGCAGCTGCCAGTCTTTGAAACATTTCCTTATGTCTACCATTCAACAACATCTGAGAAGTTGCGGAAATTTGTTCAAAGCACTAAGTTTGAATACATAATAGTGTTTATTCTCGTCATCAATTTCGTTGCCGTGGTAATAGAGACAACGGTATGAATAACCCTCATGTATACTGCTAACTTGAAATTTGGCATACAATTTGAATTTCTTTATTTCCAGTTCAGTAAATTTACCTTGAAGTTTGATACGCCCACGAATACTTCAAAAAGTTTTTGGATGTACATTTTAATGCCTCTTTAGAATTGAGGCTGGATGGTTGTTTTTCTGAATTTTTCTTGTTTGAGCATCTATAGAATTTCTTATTTCATAAGAGATCCAACAGAATGAGAATCATGTACTTTTGTGCCATATGTCTCTTATGAAATAGTTGTCATGAAGGAAACAGGTCAGGTATCTTATGCAACATTTATTAGATTTTATTATCTTATCAATCTGAATTTCTTTTTTCTTTCTTTTAAAAATTTCTAGACCTTGTCCAGTGGGCTCTTCTTTGCTTTACCCTATAAGGAAATGACAGCATCTCCTTCATCAGGAAACAATAACCTTGGACTGGCATATATTGATTTAGATTTAGATGCCCAGCTTCTTGAGTAAATTATCATAATTCATGATGTATCTATTTCCATTTTTTTGAATTCAGTGATCATTACTCTTACTATAGTTACTTAGTTAGCTTTATTGTCTTTTTTTTTAATACATATTTTTATCTATAGATGACATATTAAAAAACCAAGATTTCATGCTTAGAATTATAGATCCCTATGAACAATCAATATTTTGATATTCTATTAATCATCTTGCAAATTGTCTTACAACTTTTGTTGACTTGATGACTACCTATCCTGATAGCTTATGCCTAAAAATTTCAGCTTGATATAGCGGACAGTTCTTCTCAAACCTTTTGGCAGAAGGTAGAATTTGTTTTTGGTAAGTCTCAGTGAATTGTAACTCAGCAATTCAGAGCAAAGTAGTTTGGTCTCTGTGAAATTTTGTTGCTAATAATGACTTGCTACCTACCTGCTGTAAATTGTTGTGCTCCATGATTTTGTAATTCTAGATTTCTGGTGTATAAATGTCTGAGTAATGCTTGATTTTCTAGTCATACATTAAAGTTCTAGTTCAAGGTGTCTCAGTAGACCCTTTGCCTTGTCTCACATAGTTTCCTCCCTTATTTCTGTCTTCTTCTCTCATTCTAGAATCTTATTATCACATCTATCATGGCTCCATCTCTACTTGTTATTGATCCATATTGTCTCTTACACCTTTCCCATTATCTTTAACCTATTGAAATCTTATAATTATGAATTAAACTATTTTATCCCCAGAATTTGCTCATAATCTTAGATGGCAGAGCTTCTTTATACTTGAAAGGGTGAAAACAATGATTCATCTTTTAAACATAACTTGTTGGTAAAAATGTGAATCCAAAGTCTGGATACATTTAAAGAGATTATTAGAAAATAGCATTAACCCCCTCCTGCCACTAATGTGTTCCAGAGTCACAAAATTCTTAAGTTAAACCAAAAGCACAAATTACACAGAGGTTTAAGGGACATCACCGAAAGTAGTGCCATGGGTAACTGGAAATGGTGGAATAATCTTAGATTACATATTTGATGAAGTTCTGTTGGCTATAACAAAGATTTAGCCTTAAAGGATTTATCACACAATATTATTGTATTTTGAGCACATCTCAGTCCAACGAACTTGTTCATGAATTAAGCATTATTATGTGGGGCCAAAGACCTTGTGGTCAAGCGGCATTGCTGTGGGCTGTGGCCCTCCCAAGTGAGAGGTCACAGGTTCAATCCCCAGTAGGGGCATTGGCTCGTTGTGCTTCAGAAGGTTGAGAAAATTCAAAAAAAAAAAAAAAAGAAAAAAAAATAGCACATTGCTTAATATATCAAGTAAAAGCTTGCTCATGGCATGGGTTCTGAAATCATTTATACTTGGTAAAACCTTGGAGCTGATATAAGAATGTCAAGCATATGTTTTCTTTGCCTTCTTTGTTCGCATGACATGTAGTGCTTGGATTTTATTATTCAACTCCCAGTATCTTTTGCTGCACATATGATTCATCAGCTATCTTAGTTGTAAATTATATACATATTCAATGTATGTTGAAAGCCAATTAACAGACTGTATATTGTTCAACAGGCTGGCTCTATGTGATCGAGATGGCATTAAAAATATATACATATGGTTTTGAGAACTATTGGAGGGATGGACAAAATCGCTTCGATTTTGTTGTCACTTGGGTTATAGGTGGGTTGATAAAGGGTTTGGGTAAAAATTTATGAAGATCAGCCTATTTAATTTGAATTTGATGGAATCTCATTTCTTAGAGTAATGTATACTTCTCTTGTTGGAGTTAGTGAGAATCATAATCACTTATTTTCATAGTCATCTTCGAATTTACTGGTTGTATCTTATCATGTGGATGGCTGTAATTTTGCAGTTATTGGAGAAACTACTACTTTTGCCGCTCCTGATGGTGAGACTTTTCTATCTAACGGGGAATGGTGAGGCATCTTAACTCTTACATATTTCTACTCTGGCAATATTAGTATTTTCAATATAAGCTTACTTAAATTCCAACTTTTGTTTTCAATTTTTTGTATTTCTAATGGCCACAGCAGGTAATGTTAGCAACTAGATAACTGTTATTTTTTGCTTAGTAAAGGATTTGATAAAATTAAATAACCATTGCTCTATAATCTTAAGTTCCTTTGTTTTAGGCAGCACTTTGAATTTGCCAATGAATGAGAACTGTCTCTAAGAATCAAAACTCATCTAGGAGATCTCTGCTCTAAATTGAGTGACAGTTGAAAATTGCATTTTCAACCCACAACTTAAGTTTTGGGTGGAGACTTTTACTTGTGATGAATATGTACTGTAAGGCAGTTTTTATTGATTCCATTGTCATGATGCCTTTGAATTTTTCTTCTTCCGTGGGTTGTGCGGCTTCCCTTTTATCCTGACACACATGATGTTTACAGGATTAGGTATCTTCTTATTGCAAGAATGCTACGACTAATAAGGCTCTTGATGCATGTCCGAAGTTATCGTGCCTTTGTAGCAACATTTTTGACTCTCATACCAAGTCTCATGCCATACTTAGGGACCATCTTCTGTATATTGTGCTTTTATTGCTCTCTTGGTTTACAGGTGCACTCTCTCTACCATAATTGGCCACTCTGTACTCTTTATCTCTATTTGATTTCAATTTTTTAAACTTGTTCTTACATGAGATGTTCCAAGTGTGACTCAGATTAAAATTCCAAAACTTATCTTCAAATTACTTCTCTCTTAGAGGTCCTTCAATGGTCAATGATGGCATATTCTGTCTCATACAGATCCCATGTCATGTCATAAAATACCAATATAATGACTTCAGTTCCAGTGTTGCTTCTCCCTTGTACTGTTTCTCTGTCTGCTATTTTTATCCTGAATGTTCAAATTTTATGCAGATCTTTGGTGGGATGGTCAATGCTGGGAACCCCAATTTAGATAGAACTGATCTTTCTGATAATGAGTATCCTTTTGTCAATTTTTATGTCCTATAGCTATATTATATGTCAGATTTCAAAGACATTCTTTCCTTTGCATAAAAGACTCTTCCTCATTTCATGAGCACTCAATTTACAGTTATGGCAATAATGGGTTTTTTAAAAATGAGTACCTATAACCGGCCGTTTTCAATTTTTCATTATATGTAAAAGGCACATTGTTCTTAGTTGGACTGCTATTGCTTTTGCTTTCCTGAAACAATAAGCTATTTGCTTTTCAACTTCAATGACTATCCAAATGGAATGGTGACACTTTTCAATTTGTTGGTGATGGGAAACTGGCAATCATGGATGCAGGTATTATGATTTTCAGCAACCTTGCCTTAGTTACTGCTAATTTGAAACTTGACCATTCTTTTTGCCCTTCATAGTTCATATCATGCCTATATCAGTTTATCCTTTCTACCTTTATTTTTTAATTATTGTGGAGCTTATCTAAAATTCTAAATGATATAATTTGAATTTACAAGAAGGCTTGATCCAATTCTGATCTTCGTTTTTGGAGATCCTGATCTTTATTTAATATAGTTAGCCACTTGGATTTGACTATCTATTCTAGCTAACTGAGGATCAAATCAGCTCTAGTTAGCATCAAACTTTGATTATCTCTAACCAAATTTAATAAATAAATTTTTGTAGAAAAAAAAAATGTGATCAGACTTAATGTAGCCCAACACAAGTTATTACAGCAAGAATCAAAGTGCAATAATCTAGTAATCTAGTACTCTTTTCAAGGTTGTCTCAGGAGCTGTAACATTGGTGAAACAGGTTCTTACCCACTCATTAAGAATTTACCTCTCTAATAAACAGAAGCCACTACAATAAATGACTTCCCATTTAGAACCAGCTTGAGATGCAGAATTTAGATCTATAATAAACAGAAGCCATTACAAGAAATTGTAAATGAGTTTCCATTTAGAAATAGCTTGAGATGCAACATTGTTTCAATTTAAGACTTTACATTGGTTAGAATTTCATGGATAAATGAATGTTGAACGTAGGATATAAGGCTAAAATTTCTCACATGGCTGATGTTAGTATCCTACTTACAATTTTATCTAAAAAAATACGGAGTATCTTCTACGTGAACAAGGATGATTTGTATTTATAGCTCGCAGACATGCTTTTGAAAATTATTTTAAACCACTATCATAAGATCATGTTTTTTTTCGATGCATTTTATTGCTAGATGTGATAGTATCACTGATAATATGTGGCTTACCTTTCAGAGCTACAAGGAATTGACTGGGACTTCTTGGAGTTATGTCTACTTTATCAGTTTCTATGTTATCACAGTTTTATGGCTCTTGAATTTGGTAAGTTGTGTATACTTTCTATGAGCTCAGTACCCCAGGCCCTAAATGGGGGTTGCATAAACATTTGCACTTGTACATGCACATTTCATATGCGGGATTGTTGTCAAAATGAGCAGAGAAAAATGTGGGTTCTGCCCTGATTTCAGCACATTATACTCCTCATTTTTGTATGGGTAGGAACTGAATAATCCAATAACAATTAGGAAACTCTCCTTAAATGATGGTACATTAATCAAATTCTCGTCCCCAATGTTGTGGAAATCATTTTGCAACTTCAATGCCTTGAGCACAGATATCAATTGTAGTTATTTCAGTTGCAGTGTCGCATAGCTAATTTTGGCTTGACTTTCATCCAAGTGGATTGTTTCTGTGTACCTATTGCCAAATTGCTAAAACAGTGAACTAACATTTCATTTTTCATTATTTCAGATTATAGCATTTGTCTTGGAGGCTTTCCAAACTGAGATGGATCTGGAAACTACAGCAATGTATGTGGATGGAGAGAACAAGGTTAGTAGTGGACCAACTTAAGCTGGTCTTATGGTGTCAATTGCGTTTTAGTAGACTCGTTATCTTTCATTGATCCCGTAGACTGATTTTGTATTTGATGACATAAAATATTTCCTTTCAACCTTCTTATGAATTGTACTATGAATAGTTAATGTGCATAACGAATCAGAGCTAACATTTAACTCCTAAAAATTCAGGAAGAAAGAGAAAGGGAGCGACGCCGTAAGTATGGGTACGTCTGGCTGAAGAACTAACAATCTTTCACTGAAAACATTTCACTGCAATTATTAAAGCAACACAAAAGATTGCCATTAAATCTGAATTTTATGTTATACAGCACAAAGACAAGAAGCCAGCGAGTTGATGCCCTCCTCCATCATATGCTGAGCTCTGAACTGACACAGTGCTCCAGCCCATAATTCTCTCCAGGTAATCTCATTAAATTTCATTTCATTCTTCTTCATTCTAAGTTTATTACTCCGTATTTATTAGTCCAGACGGTCGCTAGCTTTCACATCTTTGTGCATTATCTAGCCTAGAGCATCACATCCACTTATTCCACCAATTCCTCTATTCATGTTTTCCAATACTGGGAATGAAATATTTAAATCCGTGCTTCAGTGGCCTCCTGTCTCTTTTGCATTATGTTCATTTGACAAAATCCTTACCAAGAATGTGTGTGTGTGTTCCTGCTGTCATCGTCTAGGTTATGAATCCCTGACGGAGAAACCAGTACATCATTATCCACTAGGAAGTAGACCTCTCGCATTAGGACGGACGTGACAATATGACGTGCAGTGTGTGGATAGGCGCTTGGTGTTTAAATTATTGTAGCATAGTCGCTCACATGGAAACTGGTGATGGTATATCAGGAATTCAGGACTTTTATTGGTGAATTTGAACCAGAATATTCTCTGTTGTGACTTTTACCTTCACTTTTTTCTTTTGTTTAAAGTTCTTCTGGTAACGGACTCTATTCCAAGTTTTTAACTAATACTCGATATTTTTTTAGTACTACTGACTCTGTTAGAATGTAGTATCTGTTCATAAGACTTTCTCAACCTACTGAAGCACAAAGAGTGTCTCCATTGAGACTCGAATCCACTCCCTTCCACATGGGAGTGTAAACCAAGTGTTACTAGACTATAAGGTCATTGGCAATACCTACTTTACTAATACTCGATATGTGTCATTTCACTCTTGGCTGGTCTCACTGGTGCCACAGAATACCTACTTTCCTTCACCCGACAGAGCAA
>CM008333.1:19757101-19767955 GCA_002525835.2 Ipomoea batatas | reverse complement strand
ATTATATTATATTAGAGAAAAAATATAGTAATTATCATAGAATATTTGTTTTAGATAACAAAAGAAACTCGGAATTATTATAAAAAAATCAAATAAATTTGGTCTTGTGATTCTAATTAATAAAATATCACAAAAAGATAAATTAACACTTCAACCAATTCTTTTCAAAAAAAAAAAAAACAATTCAACCAATTTAATTAATTAGGATTGTCCTTACTCATAAAATATCTTAATCTATGAGCAAAGGAGTGTACAACCGTCTGTACTGATCACAGCCAATGAGCCGCATTTCGGCTGGTGTATTTACGGCCGTATTCCACAAACACGCGGCACTTTTTCCACGCGTCCGTCGCCCATCATTATCCCCGCATCCGACTTGTTGTTCTCTTCGTCTCGTCTCTGCCCATTTTAATATTTTAGTGTGTGATTAGTTATTTTTATCCTGTGAATTTCAAGGAAAATATTAAAATTAAAATTTTGTGAAAGTGAGTAAAAGTTAAAAGTAGAAGTAATATTTACATTATTGAGTTTGTAGGTGTAGGTTTCATTTTCTCTTCCTTTTCATCATTTTGATTTTCATTGAGACAAATTATATCATAGGTCATGGTCCATATTAAAATGTAAACTATATATATATTTTTTTAATATATTATAAATTTATTTTTAGTATATTATAAATTTGTTTTTAAGTATAACACTTAAAATTAATATGTTACAAATAAAAATGAATCACTAATATACTAAAAATAAATATGTATATATATAATTTACATTGTGAATTATGGTCCACAATATAAATATTATTTTCTCAGCTAGAGTTAGCCAATCATTATTGCATGGACCATGGTTCACACAGCTGTGTGGACCAAAAATAAAAAGTATATTATTTTTGTACTGAAGGTACATTATTTTTATATTGTAGGTACATTATTTTTATACTGAATGTACATTATTTGATATATACTGTCAAATAATGTACCTACAATACAAAAATAATATACATTCAGTATAAAAATAATGCACTTTTTATTTTTGGTCCACACAGCTGTGTGGACCATGGTCCATGCAATAATTTGCCAGAGTCAGCTCAGTTCTTGAAAGGCTTTATCTAAATCTTTATGGGCTCATTTGGGGCCATTTATGCAAACGAAATAGCCCGTTTCGTGCTAGATTGAGCCCAATGATCACTCAATTGATGGGCTTGAGTGGCCCAAACTATCTACTACTTAGCATTGTGGGTAAGATAAACAGTTCGCCAATTTGATTGTAGAACATGATCCATATAGAAGTGTGGAATATATAAAAAAAAAATCATATTGTTTGAAGTTTTTTCAATTAATAATAGTAGATAGTGAAATAATCTGCGAATCAAGTTCTTTATAGTATTGTTAGAGAAATTATTTTTATGTCTGACGGTAAGGAATGGTATACCGTTTCATTGATCTTATTTGTAATTGTTTCAGCTTATGATTAAATGAATGAATTTCTATATTTTCAAAATAGTAGATAGTAAATTTTGTTATGGCCATGTAGTAATATAGACCTTATGGTGTAGTGGTACCAAGTTTCACTTCTATATAGGAAGTTGTGAGTTTGAGTCTAAAAAAGAATTTAACTTTCGGTAACAATTTGATCGAACTGACTAAAATTGATAAAAATGACCAGCAATGAATAGTTAAGTTACTAAACGTTTAGTTTTGAAAGTTGTTAATTGAAATTGATAACACCCTAATAATTATAGAGCTAAAAATGAAATTATTTTTTTAGTAAAATTTTTTTTTTTATTTTTGTAGTAATAAAATATGTAGACGAGAAGGGGTCGTTTACTTCATTTTTCTATTTTTCCTTTTCCAGTTTTCCATCTCTCCATTTTTCCAGTTTTCCATTTCCATTTCTCCAGTTTTCCATTTCTCCAATTTTCTGATTTCATATACAAATTTCATAATACGAAACACAAGTACTACTACTACTAGTAATAATAATAATAATAATAATAATAATAATAATAATAATAATAATGATTTCATTTTTAAATAAAAAATTCAAATGTACAAAAGGTAACAAAAATCGATAAAAACATATTACTAAGTAAATTATAACTATTTCAATCATTTTAGTAAATAATTTGAGTACATAATAATAATAATTATTAATAATAGTAATTAAAGAAAAACGCTAATAATAATAAATGTGAGAAGCACAAAATGGGAAGAAAAAGCTGTAATAATAATAATAATAATAATAATAATAATAATAATAATAATAATAAAGATAAAAATAGTAATAATAATAATATTAACAAATAATAATAATAATAATAATAATAATAATAATGAAAAGGAGAATAATAATCAAATAATAATAATAATAATAATAAAGGAAGAGACAAGCAAAAGGAGAAAAAGAGTGCACAGTAATTAACGAAAATGGGAAGACAAGCAAGAGGAGTAAAAAAAAAAAGGTCCAAATGTGCACAGCAGGATTCGAAGCATGGACCTCTCTTCAGAAGCACTGTTCATCCGTGTAGTTTCCCTTCTTCCATTTGGAGAGAGCCAAATTTCCTCTCTCCAAAATTATACATGAAGTGGAAGAATGGAGAGGAGATGGGCAATTGAAGAGAGAATTTTAGTAAACAATGTTTCCATTTTCTCCATTTTTCCACCTCTCCAATTTTCTGTTTTTCCAGAAAATTCTCCATTTTTCCATTTTGGTAAACAACCCCGAAAGATCTCCCTCCCGGCACAGAATCTACATAAGTACATACGTTTTCACAAAAAAAAAAAAGTATATAACGTAACAACAAAACAGGCGTCCCCACTCCCATTGAATCAGACAGAAAGTTGAACCTCAGTGCACAGCTCTTCCATGCATTATCCTCCGTTATATTAGCTATACCTACCGGTCACGTTTCGTCTTTCATTTCTTCATTCTTTAGTGTGAGAGTGAGAGAGAGAATCGGCGATGGAAAACGGCGGCGGGTCGAAGAGGTGGGGATTTGGAAGGAACGAGGAAATTTTGAGAGCCTCCGCTTTCAGCATCAGAGGAATTCTGGGGTCTGTAATCCAAAATCTCAACCCGGATGACACTCGACCAGTAATCCCTCTCGGCCATGGCGACCCTTCTGCCTTTCCCTGCTTTCGTACCCCCTCCGAAGCTCAAACCGCCATCTCCGACGCCGTTTATTCAGCTAAGTTCAACTGTTATGCCCCTACCATCGGCCTTCTTCCCGCTAGACAGTAAAAATTCTATCTTTTTAATTTTTCTTTTCCTTTACTTTATAATGAATAGACTTGACACTAAAATAACGATTGACAGGTTGATCATTAAAATTCATTTGGTCAACTCTTTTAACTCTTAAAAGGGTGTTTGGTAGGGTAGATAGGAATTGCAATTCCTTTCCTATTTAATTGCAAAAGTGAAAATTTTTGGAGTTTGGGAGGAATTGCAATTGCAAATTCCACCTCCCCTATAAATAGAGTCTTGAGGGCTAAATTGTCCTTCCTAATAATCCAACATCTTTCTTTAAGAACTGTGGTTACACTGTCATTTTGGTCATTATATTACTTATTCACTTTCAATTCTCGTATATATCAATCACTATAATTAAAATTTATGATAATTCTATTCATGTTTGCGTATGTAATTTGAATTCCTAATTCCCACATTCTTCTTTACATGGAATTACAATTCCTTTCCTATCCTAATTCCCTCATTGCAACCAAACGGCCTATTATAGTGATTGTGTCTTTATCATGTAAACCCGTTAACAAACCTGCTTACACGAATTCTCAGGTCTATAGAAAGCCTATTCTTGAACATGGCTAATGGTTTTTTTGGGTTTTACTTAGTCCACTGATTTTCTACAGAGCCATGTTTGATGTTTTAGTCCCCAGACTAAGTCTATGAGTTAGACTAGTTCATTAGTTGAGACATGTAAATGAATGCATAAAATTTCTCTGGGTACTAGAATGCCAAATGAAGTAGGAGCATATTTTATATCAAGTGTATGTTAAGCAAGAAATGAAGATTTCATAAGTTCTTAGATACCCAATCCACTATGTAGTATTTACCCCCTTGTATTCTGCAGAGTATCTTTTAGTTGTGAGGTAGATAGTTTGTAAAGTGCTTTGCTTTAATCTTGACATGTCAACAATATTTTCAGCTCAAGAAACATTTAAATAAAAAAAAGTGCTTATTGCTTGGCAAAAGTGGTTCAAGTTTTCAAATTCATAATTACACATTTGTCTTTGAATAATGAGCAGGGCAGTAGCTGAGTACCTTTCTCAGGATCTCCCATATAAGCTATCACCTGATGATGTTAACCTGACAATTGGATGCACGCAAGCGATTGAAATCATTTTAGCTGTTCTTGCTCGCCCAAATGCTAATATTTTACTTCCAAGGCCAGGCTTTCCGTACTATGAAGCTAGGGCAGCTCATAGCAATATTGAAATCCGCCACTTTGATCTTCTTCCAGAAAGTGATTGGGAAGTGGACCTTAATGCCGTTGAAGCTCTGGCAGATGAAAATACCGCTGCAATGGTCATTATCAACCCTGGTAATCCATGTGGAAATGTCTTCAAGTACCAGCATCTAAAGAAGGTGCCTGCATTTGTTTGAATGTAATCTAAAATGCCTATGATTTTGAAACTTATGGAGTTGGTGTTTTGCTCATTAAGTAGTTTGTTGTTCCTCTTAGATTGCAGAGACTGCGAGAAAGCTTGGGATTCTTGTAATCGCTGATGAAGTTTATGACCATCTTACTTTTGGAGATAACCCCTTTGTGCCCATGGGAGTTTTTGGATCAATATCTCCAATTATTACTGTTGGATCAATATCAAAGAGGTGGATTGTTCCAGGTTGGCGACTCGGGTGGCTTGTTATAAATGATACCAATGGGATCCTCAAGGAACAAGGGGTACTCTTAATTCTTTCTTTTCCTTCGCTCCATCACATCTGTTTGGGCACATATTTTTGTGTTCTTGATAGTATCCCAAAAGGCCTACTTTGACATGATGGTTTTTAATGTCAACTTTTACATTTGGAGTTTAGTCTGTAAGTATAGAGAATTATGCTTCTTCTTCTATGCCTAAACTGTTCTATCATACACTCCAGTTTTTACTTGTAAACAGAAAGATAAATTTCAATCTTATAACAGTTAAATTCTGATTGGAAAACTTCTTTAAGAACATGATAATAGAACGCCCAATTGACCACCTAATGTTAAGTGAAAAAGTTAAGATGTCTTTGTATCTGCAGGTTATAGATTGCATCACCCGGTTTCAGAATATTTCGTCTGACCCTGCAACTTTTATTCAGGTTCGTAAGTCAAAGTGTTTCCTTTAGTCAGATTTTTTCCATTATTTTACCATTTGCTTGATCTTATTCTTTGTTTGCTATGGCGTATTTCTTCACTCATTTAGAGCTTCTACTGTCAATAGAACATTCTGTTGAAGGTAGAAACCGGCACAAATGTCATTATTTGGCACAAAAATCTCTTATATTATGTTAATTCCAATCCTTAAAACAACTTAAAGAAACATTATAGTGGAATCCAGATTGTCTACCCAAATTTGAAGAGTTTGGAGAATCCTTTTAAACATCTGAAGCTTACTGTTTCTTAGATATGACTGCTTCATTTACGCGCATTTTATCCATATGAATTGACACTATCCCTTTCCACTGTCTTTTTATTTTTATGTCTTGTATTTACAGGGAGCAGTTCCTGATATTCTTCAAAAGACCAAACCAGATTTTTTCCCTAAAATCGTTAATATACTTAGAGAAGCTGCAGACATCTGCTATGACAGAATTAAGGAGATCCCGTGCATCACGTGCCCAAGCAAACCTGAAGGATCTATGTTTGTAATGGTAAGATTGGTATTGTGTCTCGTCATTTTGTTGATAGCTAATATGGTCAATGTTCTAAAAGGAGCTTCCATTTCTCAGGTTAAACTTAACCTGAATCTCTTGGAAGACATTGTAGATGATTTTGACTTCTGTCTCAAGCTGGCTAAGGAGGAATCTGTGATAATTATGCCAGGTAAACAAACCAATCCCAGTAAGATGGAAAAACTTACTATAATGAAAACTTTGTACAAAACAGATTTACATCAAAGACACCCCATGCATGCATTCAAGAAAGCGCTTGACAGGGTAATCCCAGTCAAGATAGTTAATGATATGGATTTGTAACTACAAGGTTACAAGTTCAAATCCCAACCTTCTTGGTTTAAGCCAGTCAGCTATAGGCAACCTAGGTTGGTTTACCTCCTAGGCTAGGGTCACAAGGCGGAATTTACCCAGTGCACACTCCTGGTAGTGACTGCGGGTTTCCCTCATCATTCAAAAAAAGAAAGCAATTGATAAATATAGAATTTGAACTCACCAAGAAGTGGAGCCCATAAACATGTTTTCAAACTAGTGACCCTTTGTATATTACAATAACTTTGCAGGTTTTGGGGTGGGACTCAAGAATTGGCTCCGAATAACGTTTGCGATTGAGCCACCATCTCTTGAGGATGGGCTTGCAAGGCTCAAAGCTTTTTATCAAAGGCATGCCAAGAAATTATGAGGCGGCTTTTCAATCTGAGGATTTAACCAAGTGATGGTCTCCAACTCCTTGTTGGATCTCACGCTGGAAGGATAATAAGATGCTTGCTTGTTCAACAATATACTGTTGAAGAAAGACATCTAATGTATTGGTTTGAAACACTTATAATTCACCTTAGATTCCATATAGATATGTTGAATGCTACACTTCCAATTCTTGGCCAAATATATAAATACATTTTAAAAAATAATATGAAAATCATGGCCATAGACCATAGTTCAATGCTGAGGATTAAGCTCATAGTTTAACAAAAACTTCAAAAGCTAATCTACTAAGTACTAACCTTTGAAGGCAGTGACAATACTCTCTTGCACAGTGGCACCTACTTCTCAACAATCTATCACATAAGTTTAACATCTGATTGCATTCTAATACCTAAGTCCTTTGGCAACCTCAAAAAAGTGGGCAACATTTTCCTCGGGTGTACCTACCTTGATGCCATGTCCAAGGTTCAAAATATGTTTTCCTCGACCAGCTTTTCTAACCGTGTCGTTTATGCGATTGGTGATGAATTCCTTGGAGCCAAAAAGAACGCCAGGATCCACGTTGCCCTGCACCGCCACATCAGGACCCAATCTTCTCCTACCGTCAGCCATATCTACGGTCCAATCCAAGCTCACGACATCAACTCCCGTCGAGGGTAGTCTCTCAAGCAAACCCCCTGATCCGCTTGCATATAGAATCAGCGGTAAATCTGGATGAGTTTGTTTAACCGAATCTACAATCTGCTTCAAGTAAGGGAGACTGAACTCTTCAAAATCCACGGGGCTAAGTTCAGTGGCCCAGGAATCAAATATCTGAACCACCTGAGCTCCATTGTCAGCTTGGTATCGTATATATTTAGCCATAGAGGTTGCAAATTTTTGAAGAAGTGCGTGAAGGACCTGTAAGAACAATGATAAATGTAACATCAGTTGGTAGACAGGTTAGCAATCATTCTTTGAGGTCACTTCGATTACCTTGGGCTGTGAGAAAGCTAGCTTTTTTATTTTCGTGAAGTTCTTTGAGGAACCACCTTCAACAACATAAGATGCCAGGGTAAAAGGTGCCCCGACAAATCCTAGAACTGCAGCCTCACCATGCACCTAAAAAAGTAAAGATATAGATCAATATACAGTATGTTTGGCAAGACTAATGATTATTGAGTATAATCGTAGTTTATGATTATGTATTATATTATGAACCAACCAATCATTAACTCCAACTAGTGGATTATTGGATTAAATAAGCTAAAACGTTTAATACAATCTATAATATATAGTCTTTGCCAAACATGTAGAAAGTTGATTATTAATGATTTACGAGCATATAAAGTATAAACTTTTCTCAGAGGATGAATGAATCAGACATGCAACTCTATTTATTTCTGATTTTTTTTAACAAATCTTCTCGCTATTTTTCATTTTTCTTTTCACTAAGCCTAGTATGTATGCAGTAGGTAAACAAAATATGATGCCTGACCTCTTTCCGCAAGATATTTAATGCTTCCCCAACATATGGAACTGATTCTTCAGGGTTGAATTCTCTAACTTTCTCAACATCTGCAGTAGTTTGCATAGGATCAAATATGACAGGACCTTTCCCCTTAATGATGTCAAAGGGTATGTTCATTCCAGATAGAGGGGTAAGAATGTCTGAAAATAAAATAACCTGCCACAATTGTACAAGGCAGAGAAGGTGTTAAGAGCTAATCAAATAACGGCAACAGAATTGCAAGCTAGCTAAAAGACGTCGGTTCTGTCAATAGCCTGGTGAAATCAGGAACTAGCGACATCTTACCCCATCTGGACGAAATACTTTCCATGGCTGTAGAGAAATTTCCACCACAAGGTCCACATTTTCTGATCTCTCACGAAAAGAAGGATACTTCTCACAAATAATTTGATAACTCTGTCAAGGAAATGCAGAAAAATGAGGTACAAGAAGGGGGGGAAAAAAAAACTGAATTTACAAAATCACATATATACAGCAGATTGCAAAACAATATTTACAAATATCCAGCTAGAAGACTGGAAATGTTTTCAATTTTTCTACTGCATTAGAAATTTTATTTTCCTTTCCTTTATGCACCATTTCCTTCACAATTCCAGGTTTCAGATGATGAACATATGTTTCAGAGTTCCATATATAAGCACTCGAAATAATAAGTAATAAAGATGATGAATAAACCTGCCTTCATGTACCTCCCTGCTTGTCTCATAAGCCAAACGGGAGGCCTTTCCACTTCTTTCCCACGAACAGCATCAAGCAAAAGAGGTTCAGTAGCATTAATAGCTTTTGGTTCCGCAACAGTCCCTGCAAATTAGCCAAAAAAAAGCTTCTAATTTGATTTGGACTCACTCATGAATAAGGAAGAAGATCAATAAGAATGCTCTAATCAATTGAACAAAGGGTTAGGGTGGGACAGTATTCAGTTCCTATAACCTAGCTCATTTCTAAACTTTAGTTTGAAAATCCAACAACCTTAGAACTAGCAAGATTGTCTTTTTTAAGTGACTTTTTAAAGTGATTTCACAGCATCAGATCTAAGAAAAATTAATCTCTTATCAAGTCATTGATTAATAAAGTTAAGAGTCTTTAGCAAACAACGGAAACAGATTCATAAAAGTTTAGTTTTTTTTTTTTTTTCCAGCCCCAATTCAGTCAAACCCAGTATTCAAACAACAGCCCGAAACAAAATTTCTCTAATTTCTGCACTCACATAATCATTTACAGGAACAATTGTAGGAAGCAATCACATGAAAAATCAAATTACAAGACAAAGTCAAACTGCATACAAATTATAAGCCGAGAGAATTACAAATTGTGAGGAAACACATTACCTCCAACGGAGCAATAGATTCTCGGTTTGAAGTTAGAGCGAGAAGGAGAAGAATTGAGAGTGGACTTAGCGGAAACAGAGATTGCCGAGAAAGATGGAGCTGAGATGTGAATGCAAGACATTTTTTTGTGGCATGAAATTCTTTAGTAAACTGGAAGGGAGTTTTGTCAGGGCATGAAATTTCTTAGCTTGTCAAGACATTAAAAAAAATTCAGGAACCTTTGACAAGAAAGGGGATTTATTTGGTTTGAAGAAATAAGGAAGAAGAAGATGAAGAAGAAAGAGATAAAAAGATAAGGGGGCGAAATCTAAATTCTATCTTCTTTGGTTAAGTCTATTGTATACAGGTCCCACCCTCCTCCACTGCACCACAGTCTAGACTCTTGAGAGTAGAAGTTATTAATCAGTTAATTAATTTAATTAATTTTGAACAAAATGAATTAAAATTGAATTAATCACTTTATTTATATATATAAAAAATTGTCTAAAAAATAAAAAGTAAAACATATGAAAATCATAGCCATGATTTGCTCTCGTAAAATATACGACGACAATGGTGTTATGTCTGGTGTTGGGGTTTTAAGTAAAACTAATTTAGCATTAAAAAATTTTGCACTCCATAATTCGATTCTTGTTAACATTCTTTTTATTGAGTTTATCATACATGATTTTGCGAATTATTATATATGAACTACATTACTGATTATACTATATTTTTTCAATTTGTTATAGTGATCCAGGATGACAAGTAATTAAATGTATATGCATACACACATGATTTTGCGAATTATTACACATGAACTACATCACCGATTATACTAAATTTTGTCAACTTGTTAGCTGTCGAGTATCACCTAGGATGGCAAGTAATTGAATGTATATGTATATTTTTTAAAGGATTACTATTTGATGCACCGCCGGTGTATAGATGCTATACACCGGCGGTGAATGTAAAGGTGCCACATCATCTTAAAATAATATCAATATTGACTAGGTCCTTTTTTACAAAATAAAAAAGATTCTATGTTATTAGGAAACTTTTTATTTCTTGTTAACAAAATATATCACTTTCCTAAACATATTAAGTACTTAACTATTATCTATCTAATTTCCTAAACATATATATATAGCACATGCATTCACCTAATTCTTCTTAAACACTACACTAGCTATATCTAGACTTTCTAATTTATTATTAGAAATGATATTGCATAGTGTGATGATGCAACACTATCAAAGAACATTGTACTGGTTTTTTAAAAAAAATATTAATAACGTACTGGTTTCAAAAAAAAAAACATTGTACTACAACAACACACCAACACTTTCTCAAGAAATCAACAATAATATAAAAAATTAACAATTAATCAAATATTGTGTAATACTCAAATTATGTTTTAAAACTTATTTAAAAGTTAGA
>CM008333.1:19745227-19756013 GCA_002525835.2 Ipomoea batatas | reverse complement strand
AATTGAAATTGAATTAATCACTTTATTTATTTTTTAAAAATTTGTCTAAAAAATAAAAAGTAAAACATATGAAAATCATAGCCATGATTTGCTCTCGTAAAATATACGACAATGGTGTGATGTCTGTGTTGGGGTTTTAAGTAAAATTAATTTAGCATTAAAAAAATTGTACTCCATAATAAAGCTAAAAAGAAATTAGTTGGGAATAGAAATGGAGGTCAAGTGGGTAGAACATGACTCTCATATTTAAATATTAAAAATTTGATTCTTGTTAACACTTTTTTTATTGAGTTTATCATACATGATTTTACAAACTATTACATATGAACTACATTGCCTGCCAAGCACCTTGTGCTCAATTGGCATGTAGTGGCCACCCTCAGATGGGAGGTCATGAGTTCGAGTCTCATTTGTATTCAAAAAAAAAAACTACATTGCCTATTATACTATATTTTTTCAATTTGTTATAGTGATCCAGGATGGCAAGTAATAGAATGCATATGTATACAACATAATTTTACTGATTATTACATATGAATTACATTACCGATTATACTAGATTACGTCAACTTGTCAGTGGTCCAGTATCACCTAGGATGGCAAGTAATTGAATGTATATATATATCTTTCAAATATTTGCTTAGTTTCATTTTTAATTTATCAAATCTAAAAGTATAACTTATTTATTGGTTTAAATTATTTGATTTGAAAATTTTAAATACATTATATTACAGAAATTTATCAATCTCATTATAATGTTGGGTGATTGAATAAATTTATCATTAACACGTGAATGCCCGCTGAGTCACTGATACTCTATGAGATCAATCAACATGAACTCAACAACATTTTATGAATTTATTATATCTGACACATTATATATAAATCATATAGCTATCAAGTTGTGATCAAATTATAATACGCTTTTGGCTTTGTGTGTTCTGTCTCTGTGTTATCCTTTTTATATCATTGTTCTGTGCTTTACCAGATTTCCATCTTCCCTGTAATTGGGACTGCACGTGAATATTTTGGTGCGCATTTCGCCAAAGAGAAGCGAAAGAAATGGAGAACAAATTGGCGAAATGGAGCTTCAAGAAGACTAATAATAAATCTCCAGTTTCCATCAGGTCGGTTCTTGAAGCGATATTGGAGAAAGTAAATGAGAAGGATGCTGAAAATGGAAGGCCCCTCATTCACCTCGGCCGAGGAGACCCTTCTTTGTTCCCATGCTTTCGGACCTCTCCGGTGGCCGAAGACTCCATTAATGCATCCGCGCGATCCGCCAAGTTCAATGGCTATTCTCCGGCCACTGGGATTTATCCGGCCAGGAGGTCAGTAAAAATTCCAACTTTTTTTTTTTTGATTTATTATTGTACGTTCTCTATAGTCTCTTCCGATAAATTGTATTGCATGGATTCAAAAGCTTCCTCTTTTTGAATGTTTCTCTGCATTGGAATCGATGGTTTGTTCTCTCTGGTGAGCATATATAATATATTAATGTGCAGTCCAACTATCAGCTTAGACATTTAGTTGAGTTGAGAGGAAACACATGCTTCAATTTGGTATCAGAGCCATGTTAGGCAAGATTCCAGATAGTTGGGGGTGTGTGGGTTTATGACAATATTGCAGACTGGTAGCTAGGGGAGATTTGATGTTAAGACCTCAGAATTATGTATGCCAAAGAAAATGACTTCATGTCTTCATATACTGAAGTTTTTATGAATTTCTTCTCTCCATTAGGTCTGTTGCAGAGTATTTGTCCTGTGATCTTCCACATAAACTATCACCTGATGATGTTTATCTCACTGTTGGTGCGAATCAAGCAATTGAAGTCATAATGGCAGTGCTTGGTCGCCCGGGTGTGAACATATTGCTGCCCAAACCAGGGTATCCATTTTATGAAGTCCGGGCTGCATTTAGCAATGTTGAGGTCCGCCATTATAACCTGCTTCCAGAGAAAGGTTGGGAGGTTGATCTTAATGGCATAGAAGCTCTTGCAGATGGTAACACCATTGCTATGGTTGTAATAAACCCCGGGAATCCCTGTGGAAGTGTTTATAGTCGTGCTCATTTACAGAAGGTGAGTGTTCAGAAGTCGAAGCACTGTTAATCATTGCAGTTCAGTTTAGATTCTGCTTTGTTGGGTACTAACTGCTTCCCGTTTTCCCTGTTTCATACTGGAGATTGCAGAGACAGCACAAAAACTCGGAGTTCTACTGATTGCTGATGAAGTTTATGGGCATCTGTCTTTCGGATGCAAACCGTTTGTGGCAATGGGACAGTTTGGATCAATCACTCCTGTCATTTCTCTGGGATCAATATCAAAACGGTGGATCCTTCCTGGATGGCGACTGGGATGGATAGCAACTATTGATCCCAATGAAGTCCTTAAGAAATCCGGGGTTTGTATAGCTCACACTACTTTTAACTTTTCAATCGTGTTTTCTCACAGTTTCAATCAAACAAGCTAAAAGACGAGTCGAGGAAAGATCGAAAGCAATACCTTTATGTAGCTATAACTTTGCATGTCTGGAAATAAGCCTAAAATCTTCACGAGTGTGAGAATATGAGTCAATAATTATTTATTTAGTTTTGCTTTCATTTCAGATTGTTGAATGCCTTCGTGGATATCTTGACATCGGTGCCAACCCTGCAACTGTAATTCAGGTGCATTTTTATGAGATTTCCATCTGAGATTAAATTTTCATTAGTAACTATGCATGATCAGAACCTCAGGGCAATTTATCTTATACCCTAAATTTAAGTCTGGATGATGATAGAAAGACTGATGGTGTAACTCTTGAACCTTCAGGGAGCGGTTCCTCAAACTCTAGAGAAAACGCCAAAAGATTTCTTCTTAAACATTAACAATATGCTGAGAGACGCTGCAGATTCTTGTTATGCCAAACTTGAAGACATCCCTTGTCTTTCTTGTCCATACAAGCCAGAAGGAGCTATGTCAATGATGGTAATTAATGAAACATTGAAGATGAGCCAATCTTTTTCGTCTGTCCAAAGTACTTCAATTAACTCTATATTTGCTCATAGGTTAAACTAAATGTGTCATTGCTGGAAGACATAGATGATGATATGGACTTCTGTGTCAAACTGGCAGAAGAAGAACTGGTCCTCGTCCTACCAGGTAAAAAGTTCTCGAGTTATACACACCTATCAGTCTGCATTCATCTTACAGCCCAGTTTCCAGTTTCCCACTTTTTTGCTCGAAACGATTAAAAACATATCTGCATTGCTATACTGCTAAAAAACGAGGGTGCCATTTGTAGGGATTGCGTTGGGGATGAAGAACTGGATTCGCATAACTTTCGCTGTCGAGCTGGCTAGTCTTGAAGATGGACTTAGAAGGTTAAAAGCTTTCTGGACAAGGCATTCCAAGAAGCAGTCATGTACAACAGCTGATGGTGCATAGTGATAGTGCAGACTGAACTGCCTTCCTGTCACTCATGAAAACCTTAATTTCTTTAGTTTAAGTTTTTGAGCTTAAGCTTCCAAATATTATGTTGATGAGCCTTTGAAATAAGTAGTGAGTGCTTTTTCATTAGCAAAGCACAAGATTTAGCCATTCTTTTTTTTTTGAACTCACAACTTCTATTCCCACTTTCGTTGGGATCTGCTATATACAATTTTTTGCAGTTTTTTTTAGTAATACTGATTCTGTTAGAATGTAGTATCTGTCCATGCATATTTTTTCAACCTATTTCGGACCTGTGACCTCTCATTTAAGAGAATCACAGGCTCGCTCGATCACAAGATTGGACCTGTGACCGCTCATTCAAGAGAATCAGAGTTATGCACTCTCGATCACGAGGTCTTTGGGTTTCTAATTAAATTATTTAGATTAAAGCAAATACTATACAAAATTGTGGCAGAAGCCCACAAAAGTCAAAAGGCACCAAAGGTCCAAAACGGAATTGTCTCCCATTTTCTACCGTTAGAGAGAATGTACAAAAATATGTATATAAAACTATATAAGAAGCCCAATGGGCAATTATCGACCCAAAACAATTCAAACTCTATTCCCTCCCTCCAACGGTTCTTTCATCATCAACCTTTCTGCAAATCCAATCCAAGCACTGAAAACAAGCAAAAGCCATGGAAACCACACCTCTATCTCATCGTTCCGAGCCTCGAAGCAGACTAAAATCGGCTTCAAGACTCTCGAAACTCCGCTGCTCTGACGATCATGAGATACCGCACCTCGATATGGCCCCTTCGCCTCCACCTTCAGCTTCATCTCCAAAGCACCATTATAGCCTCCCAGTCCGCGATCTCCTGCTTCTATCGCCTTCGCTTCTTCGCAAATCGAGGACTCGATTGGCGGAGAAGCTTGAAATGGGCGAANCCAATCTGCCCTACGTGACCAGCCGGAGCACCAGTGCTGGGCTGACCACGAGAAGCCCCACGGTTCGAGGCTCTTTCCCTTCCCCGCGAAGAACCCCCTCGCCCTCCCCGTTTTCCCGAAGAATACGAGGGGGAGGGACGAGTTGACGTGTTCGCCAAGGGGGCGCTGCCAGGGTTAAAACTCTGTTGGGCAGGAACAGATTGGGAGATAGGAGTAGGAGACTTACCTTTGGAGCTACCAGCAGGCTCCCCCGATGTCTTACCTTTTCCTTTGGGCCTGGTGTTTCGCGACACGGTTGTCTGTTGTTCAGCCAAAGCCGCGAACCTGTTCGTCGTGGGATTAACGGTTGTAGTGTTCCGTTGATGTTGCTGTGATTTGTTTCTATTGTTCTGATTTGGTTTGTTCGTGGCCTGCTGCCGAGGTGGGTTGTTTGTAGTGGCTTGTTGTTTTCTGGTCACAATCATCCAAGGTCCATAGCGACGGCGTTCTGCTGGTTGCGTTACGGCATCGGTCGGACCTTCAGCAGGTTGTGGTTCCGCCGTATCCGCCGCAGTTTCAGTGTTGCTACCAGTAGCCATCGTTTCCGGTGCAGTTGGTCTAGCGAGGGGGCAAGCTTGTTCGCGATGCCCTACCACTCCACAACCAAAGCACACCACATGCAACCCTTCGTATTCCACCTTCTGAACATCCCCCATCACCCAAATTTCAGAAACAAGAGGTTTATCCAGATCTATCTCGACGGCAGCTCTGGCAAAACGCCCTTTCTCCCGTGCCATTGTCGTGCGGTCGAGTCTTAAGGGTTTGCCAATGTTTTCGAGGATCGCTTTGATGGTGTCATCTCTGAAATACTCCATCGAGAGCTCCGGCAACCTAACCCAAACCGCCATCTTTTGGAACTTGGCCGTTCGAGGTTTAAAGTTCGGCACCCAGCGTTGCGTAATTAAGTAGTTGTCGAAAATTTTCCATGGTCCATCGAGCAACACATGGAGGTAATCTTTCTTATCATCAAACCTCATAACGAAGCATCCGAAGCCTATGTCAATGATCTGGACCCTACCCTTTAACTGCCATAAGGATGGGGCTCTTTGGTTCAAAACGTTAGCCGTGAGATTTTTTCCGAGATACTTGACGATGAGAGCCATACGCCATTCACGACATAGTTCTTGACGGAGAGCCTTCGAGAACTTCACTACCGGTCGATCATCCGAATCGTCTTGATTGTCCATCTCAGAGTCTGACTCCACCACCGGATCCTCAAACGCCCAGTCATATTCGTCTGACTGTGGTCTCTCGTCGGTGTTGAATGATGACTGATCCGTAACTGCCTCTGCAAATGACCGTTTCGTGGTCCTGATTTTCTTGGCGGCTCTCGGAGGAGAGGCCTCCTCTGTCATAGTCACATCCTGTGGTGGCACCACCGGTGCGGCCGGTGCTGCCGACGACATAACCACCGCTTCCCAACGCTAACGGCTAGGAGAGGCAGGGGAGAGAGAAGAGAAGAAGCCGTGTTCGACGTCGCGGTCGCTGTGCGTGATTGGCCAGCCAGCCACCACTCCTCACCTTCGGTCAGCTGGCAAAGAAAGTCGCCGTCGGTCGCTCCTCCTCCAGAGCCTGACTATTGGTGTCCACCAGAACAGAGATACTTCTCTCTCCCGGTTCCGGATTGTGCAGATCTACACTGACTCGTTGCCTCGCTGGTAGTGGTTGTCGGAGGTCGCTGGCTCGAGACTGCGTCCTGGGCGACGGTGAGTGGCTGCGTCGGCCGTCGGCTGGGAGAAGCGGAAGATCTGGCTTTTCCGCTCTCTGCAAAACTGGTGGCTGTGGGCCGTGGCTGGTGTCGACTGCCGAGGGCCGAACCAGAACTGCAGAAGCCGGAGGTCGACAGGCGGTGGCGTCGGCGTTGGCGTCGGCGCAGCGCCGTGGACCGCGGTGGCCTGGCGACGCAGTGGAGGCGGCGCACTGGTGAGGCGCGATGCAGAGAGGAAAACCTAGCGGAGCCCTGTTACTCCCTATTAAACTCTCAATTTGGGCTAATTTGATTACATTTCTGAGTCACTGATACTCTATGAGATCAATCAACATGAACTCAACAACATTTTATGAATTTATTATATCTGACACATTATATATAAATCATATAGCTATCAAGTTGTGATCAAATTATAATACGCTTTTGGCTTTGTGTGTTCTGTCTCTGTGTTATCCTTTTTATATCATTGTTCTGTGCTTTACCAGATTTCCATCTTCCCTGTAATTGGGACTGCACGTGAATATTTTGGTGCGCATTTCGCCAAAGAGAAGCGAAAGAAATGGAGAACAAATTGGCGAAATGGAGCTTCAAGAAGACTAATAATAAATCTCCAGTTTCCATCAGGTCGGTTCTTGAAGCGATATTGGAGAAAGTAAATGAAAAGGATGCTGAAAATGGAAGGCCCCTCATTCACCTTGGCCGAGGAGACCCTTCTTTGTTCCCATGCTTTCGGACCTCTCCGGTGGCCGAGGACTCCATTAATGCATCCGCGCGATCCGCCAAGTTCAATGGCTATTCTCCGGCCACTGGGATTTATCCGGCCAGGAGGTCAGTAAAAATTCCAACTTTTTTTTTTCTGATTTATTATTGTACGTTCTCTATAGTCTCTTCCGATAAATTGTGTTGCATGGATTCAAAAGCTTCCTCTTTTTGAATGTTTCTCTGCATTGGAATCGATGGTTTGTTCTCTCTGTTGAGCATATATAATATATAAAGGTGCAGTCCAACTATTAGCTTAGGCATTTAGTTGAGTTGAGATGGAACACATGCTTCAATTTGGTATCAGAGTCATATTAGGCAAGATTCCAAACAGTTGGGTGTGTGTGGGTTTATGACAATATTGCAGACTAGTAGCTAGGGGAGATTTGATGTTAAGACCTCAGAATTATTTATGCCAAAGAAAATGACTTCATGTACTGAAGTTTTTAACTTTTTATGAATTTCTTCTCTCCATTAGGTCTGTTGCAGAGTATTTGTCCTGTGATCTTCCACATAAACTATCACCTGATGATGTTTATCTCACTGTTGGTGCGAATCAAGCCATTGAAATCCTAATGGCAGTGCTTGGTCGCCCGGGTGTGAACATATTGCTGCCCAAACCAGGGTATCCGTTTTATGAAGTCCGGGCTGCATTTAGCAATGTTGAGGTCCGCCATTATAACCTGCTTCCAGAGAAGGGTTGGGAGGTTGATCTTAATGGCATAGAAGCTCTTGCAGATGGTAACACCATTGCTATGGTTGTAATAAACCCCGGGAATCCCTGTGGAAGTGTTTATAGTCATGCTCATTTACAGAAGGTGACTGTTAATCATTGCAGTTCAGTTTAGATTCTGCTTTTTTGGGTACTAACTGCTTCCCGTTTTCCCTGTTTCATACTGGAGATTGCAGAGACAGCACAAAAACTAGGAGTTCTACTGATCGCTGATGAAGTTTATGGCCATCTGTCTTTCGGATGCAAACCGTTTGTGGCAATGGGACAGTTTGGATCAATCACTCCTGTCATTTCTCTGGGATCAATATCAAAACGGTGGATCCTTCCTGGATGGCGACTGGGATGGATAGCAACTATTGATCCAAATGAAGTCCTTAAGAAATCCGGGGTATGTATAGCTCACACTACTTCTAACTTTTCAATCATGTTTTCTCACAGTTTCAATCAAACAAGCTAAAAGACGAGTCGAGGAAAGATTGAAAGCAATACCTTTATGTAGCTATAACTTTGCATGCCTGGAAATAAGCCTAAAATCTTCATGAGTGTGAGAATATGAGTCAATGATTATTTATTTAGTTTTGCTTTGATTTCAGATTGTTGAATGCCTTCGTGGATATCTTGACATCGGTGCCAACCCTGCAACTGTAATTCAGGTGCATTTTTATGAGATTTCCATCTGAGATTAAATTAATCATACATGTTTCATTAGTAACTATGCATGATCAAAACCTCAGGGCAATTTATCTTATACCCTAAATTTAAGTCGGGATGATGATAGAAAGACTGATCGTGTAACTCTTGAACCTTCAGGGAGCGGTCCCTCAAACTCTAGAGAAAACGCCAAAAGATTTCTTCTTAAATATTAACAATATGCTGAGAGAAGCTGCAGATTCTTGTTATGCCAAACTTGAAGACATCCCTTGTCTTTCTTGTCCATACAAGCCAGAAGGAGCTATGTCAATGATGGTAATTAATAAAACATGGAAGATGAGCCAATCTTTTTCGTCTGTCCAAAGTACTTCGAAATTAACTCTATATTTGCTCATAGGTTAAATTAAATGTGTCATTGCTGGAAGACATAGATGATGATATGGACTTCTGTGTCAAACTGGCAAAAGAAGAACTGGTCCTCGTCCTACCAGGTTAAAAGTTCTCGAGTTGTACAGTTTTTTATTTTTCTTAAACGATTAAAAACATATCTGCATTGCTATACTGCTACTACGGTGCTAAAAAAAGAGGGTACGATTTGTAGGGATTGCGTTGGGGATGAAGAACTGGATTCGCATAACTTTCGCTGTCGAGCTGGCTAGTCTTGAAGATGGACTTAGAAGGCTAAAAGCTTTCTGGACAAGGCATGCCAAGAAGCAGTCATGTACAACAGCTGATGGTGCATAGTGAATAGTGATAGTGCAGACTGAACTGCCTGACTCTCACTCATGAAATTAATTTCTTTTGTTTAAGTTTTTGAGCTTAAGCTTCCAAATATTATGTTGATGAGCCCTTGAAATAAGTAGTCAGTGCTTTTTCATTAGCAAAGCACAAGATTTAGCCTTTCTTTTTTTTTGAACTCACAACTCCTATTCCCAATTTCGTTGGGATATGCTATATACATTTTTTGCAGTTTTTTAGTATTACTGATTCTGTTAGAATATAGTATATGTCCATGTATATTTTTTTAACCTATTTAAGACCTGTGACCTCTCATTTGAGAGAATCGAAGGCATGCCTGCTCGACCATATGATTGGACATGTGACTTCTCATTTGAGAGAATCAGAGTCGTACACGCTCGACCACGAGGTTTTTGGGTTTCTAATTATATTATTTAGATTAAAGCAAATAGAATACAAAATTGTGGCAGAAGCCCACAAAAGTCAAAAGGCACCAAAGGTCCAAAACGGAATTGTCTCCCATTTTCTACCGTTAGAGAAAATATACAAAAATATGTATATATAACTATATAAGAAGCCCAATGGGCAATTATCGACCCAAAACAATTCAAACTCTATTCCCTCCCTCCAACGGTTCTTTCTTTCTTCCATCATCAACCTTTCTGCAAATCCAATCCAAGCACTGAAACACAAGCAAAAACCATGGAAACCACACCTCTGTCTCATCGTTCCGAGCCCCGAAGCAGACTAAAATCGGCTTCAAGACTTTCCAAACTCCGCTGCTCCGACGATCATGAGATACCGCACCTCGATATGGCCCCTTCACCTCCACCTTCAGCTTCATCTCCAAAGCACCCTTATAGCCTCCCAGTCCGCGATCTCCTGCTTCTATCGCCTTCGCTTCTTCGCAAATCGAGGACTCGATTGGCGGAGAAGGTTGAAATCGGCGACGATGGGGTGGAGCTGAGTGGGGGCCGCAGGAGATCCAGGAATGGGAATGCAGGCGGAGGAGCTGTATTGGGGTGTGCTTCTCCGAGGAATCATCGGAGGAGATCGAGACGGCGATTGGAGCTGGAAATGATGAGAGAGGATAAAGATTTGGGTGTGGGAGAAGAAATGATTAAGAGGAAGAAGAGGCATAGTGGTAGATCTAAGAAAGATAAACTTGGCTTAGTTCCAATTCCATCTCCAAGTATGTTCCCTTTTCCTTCAATATGCATTGATTTTAGGCAAATTCTCCTGTGAGATCGCCTCACGGGTCTTAATCCAGATTGACTCAGTTTCACAAGAGACTAGCCCTTGATTTTATATCAATCTTTCTCGTTTTCGTTTTGTTTTTTTGTGGGTGATGAAATTTTGATTCTGGGTATGCAGAATCAAGTGAATGCGAAGGCGAAGGGGTTAATCTGGATAGAATTGGGGAGATGGTAAATGATCTAGTGATGTGGAGGGATGTAGCAAGATCAAGCCTTTGGTTTGGTTTTGGGTCTCTCTGCTTCTTATCTTCTTGTTTTGCTAGTGGAGTTAGCATTAGGTATGCCCCAATTATTGCCCACCATGAAGTTTATATTCATATCTTTCAATTTGGTACAATGTGGTAACATTCTAACATCATGGTTGCACTGTTGCAGTATTGTCTCCTTAGTATCTCAGTTGGGGCTATTGTTTTTGGTTGTATCATTCTTGTCAAATTCGATCCGGCCAAGGTAGACCCCTTTGGCATTCCATCTGTCTTTGTTATCTTTCAGAATGCTACTGCAATCATTGCTTACCTAATTTTTGTACTGAAAATGGG
>CM008333.1:19714028-19725809 GCA_002525835.2 Ipomoea batatas | reverse complement strand
TGTGTGTGTGTGTGTGTGTGTATGTGTGATTTGCGTGAGTTATTGAGGATTTATGGATGTATGGCTCATGTGGTAGCTTGAACTTGTGTACTTGTGATTTGTTATAGTGGAAACTTTGTTGGTGGTGGTCCAGTGGTTTTTCCCCGATTTGGGGTTTTTGACGTAAATCGGAAGTCGAGAAGGAAAACAAGTTCAAACGGTGATAGAGTGGATTAGAGATCACCATGCCGTTTTCTTTATCCCGAGGTGGACAAAAATTCCTCAATGTGGGTTGAATAGACTTTTTCAAAAATTTTAGCTAAAAACATATTTTTAAATCAAAGCTTACCACTAGCTCGAAAGCAAGTGATAAGCAGCGGGAGTGTTAAACAAAATGATTGTAGCGCGCTCAGTTTGGTTAAAACAACTTAAACGAGGAAATGTGTTGTATGTGTGCTTAACTGTTTCAATCAGCTGGAAATGTAAAGTGTAAGGAATTAAAGTGAAGAATGTCAATAGTATATAGAGAGAGATTTTTATAGTGGTTCAGCAATTGCCTACTCCACTCTTCTCCTTCTTGAGCACCCGATCTCTACCCCAAGGGTCAGCTACGAAGTTGTCTTGAGCAGAAGATCTTCAACCACAACTCCAAAGAATGTGATTGTTTTTTTGTTATCACAAACGGATGGACTGTGAAAATATAAATAAATCTCACAAATTAGGATTTTATTTTCTAAAATGCAAGGGAAATTTTATTAAAAGATGTAGCCTATCAACCAAGCTACAATAACTTCAATTAAATATATGTATATTATTTACTTATACATACATACATACATATATACACACACGCGTGCACACGCGCGCGCACACACACACAATGTATATATATAAAAGGGAAAGGGCAAATTATTGTGTGGACCATGGTTCAAAAAGACGCCGCTGAACTTTATGAGTTAGAATCTAAGGTAAGATAAGATACATTATGTGTTAGCAAAATGTACTTTATGTGTTTGAATAATGTACATTATGAGTTAGAATGATGAAACTTCAGTTGGGGTAAGATAATGTGCATTATGTGTTAGAATAATGTACTTTATGTATTAGAATAATGTACATTATGAGTTATAAAAATGTATATATTGCAGTGAGTCGCATAAAAAAATTGTGTAAAACGACGTCGTTTTGACCGTGGTCCACACAGCGCCGACCTTGCTGATGAGATTCGACCTTTGGTCTCTTGTGACAAATTTAGCATCTGATATATGATCAATTGAGCTGCCCATGTAGGCAAGCATCTTTTGTTATATATGGAGTATTTTATTGTAGCTTTTTTTTCCGTGGTTATACTTTACGTGTCTATAGTAAAACTTTCGTGCCTGTAATATTTTACTACAGACACATAAAAAGTCTTTTTGCATTTTAATGTGGCCTTTAAGCGTTTGTATTATTTAATTACATATGTATAAAGCAGGGAAGACTCTATTGAAAACGATCGCCCAGGAGAGAAATAAGAACCATTCACTGTAATTTACCTTTAAATATTCGTGCAGCTAGGTACAACTAATTATAACGTTAGGTGCAACTAGTTATAACATTAGGTGCACTTAGTATTGATACTCAGTTTACATTTTACTTGCACCTGCAATACATTTTACTTGCACTTCGATGTTCAATTATTTACGAAAACACCACCGCATTTTTTTAAAAATCAGTGTTTCTCATCCGTTAGATCTGAACACATAGACGGATGTCATGCGTTCTCAGTTCTCTCCTGAGTGCATCGTTTTCATTTGAACGCAATCATGTATAAAGCTGTTTAAAAGATTACAAAATTGCAACTACTCGGTTATAATGACTTAGAATTTTATTTTTATTTTTATTTTTTAATTACAAACTATAAAATTGGATAAGGTTGCATTGGAAATTGATTATAATCTTATTAAAAATTAAAATACTAATTATTTGTTTGTTTTTTTTTTTTTTTGAAAAAACGGACAAACCATGGAGAATAAAGATTTCCCCACCACCAATACAGAATTTTACACTTTCCTATTTGTTCAAAACGATGTGGTTTCAATTTAGTGGAAAACATTTTTTAAAAAAATTTTCTGAACAAATGTTCTTACTTTAATGCATAGATTATTTTGTTGAGTACTACTGGCTCTATTAGAATATAGTATCCGTTCATAGCTACTTTCTCAACCTACTGAAGCACAACGAGTCAACAGTTGCCTCCACTGAGGCTCAAACCCACTCACATCATCCATGTGGGAGTGTTAACCAGGACACCGGGTACCACTTGACCACAAGGTCTTTGGCACTTTAATGCATAGATAGATAATTATCGTCACCTTTTTACTGGATTCAATTATCTATTAATAAAGTTCACTCAAAAAGTTACTATCCGGATTCAATAAGTCATAAATGTCATAATTAGGACGGACATTTCTAGTGGTACATATTCTAACACCCTCCACCATACCATATCCACCAAACAATTAAGCATGACTCTTGAAACTCAAAACAACAGGGAATCTTATGATAACATATGCATGCAATGCATCACTTTATTTTACCATATATAGTTGGCTTATCATGATACTTATATTTACTAGTACAATTCGCCAAAAATAACTACTATAACTATCATTCACACATAAAAATCTATTACTCTATTAAATTTTCCTCAAGTCACTCCTATATTCATATTCGTGTACTTTTTAAAAAAAATTACTCTGTACAACACATCCTATGCGTAGATGTGACAAATGTTTGATTCCGGTTCCGAACTAGCGCTCACGGTTTTGAAAAATGACATACCGGAACCAAAATCTTTTAGGAAGGTTTCGGTTCCAGACCGGTCTCTTTTTTTTCTTTTTCTTTTTTTTTTTGTCAATTTTATTTTCAATTTTTAAAATAATCTAAATACAACAACTAATTTCTTTTTTTAATTTTTTTCATTTCGAAATTTTTAAACCGGGTTATATCATATATTTAAACTTTAAAGTTAAACTAAAAAAATAAAAATAATTTTGAGCTTGCAATTAATTTTACCAACAATAAGTTGCTGACCTATCTAATCGAAATTTCAATAAGAATCAAAGTCCACATAGTTCTCTTACCTTTTTTATGTTATATTTTTTAAGAGTCATTGTCTTCCCCTTTAGTAGCATTCTTCTTCTTCTTTCTTATTCCTTTTTTTTTTTTTTTTTTTTTTATTTTTTATTTTTTTTTCCTTTTTTTTTTTTTTTTTTTTTTATTTTTTTTTTTTTTTTTTTTTTTTTTTTTTTTCTGGTTTGAATCCGAAAGTGTCAAGTTTCGAACCAGAACTGACGGTTGCAATTCCCAATTTTATCAAACTAAAATTGGAATCTTTAAATTTCGGTTCTAAACCAAAACCGAAACCGTACGGTACAGCACGATTCCAGTTCGGTTTCTACCGTGTACGATTCGATTTGAATCGAACAGTAGTCATCCCTACTTATGCCTCCCCATTCACACGGTTGGTTGCCAAACCATTATGGTCAATTCCTCCAACGCTTAGAAGGTTTATATCTCTAGAATTGACTGAAAATGAAAGAAAATATATGCTTTATAAGTACAAAAGTGCGCCATAATAATTCTTCCAAGCGCTTTCAGCTGGTGTATGAGTGATCTTTCTCAATTGCTTCTCTCTTTCAATCTATGGGTCTTAAGATGTGCCGGACAAAACTATTTGAATCTAATAAAAAGTCAAATTGTGTTCACATCATATAATTGAATAAGACATCTCCCTCCCTCTAGGTGACATTCGTTGCCAATGGCACCAACCACATGACTAACCTGGTTAACTTGGCAAGTCCGGTCCTATCATTCTTATGTGTAATTCAGTGTATTCTATGTTGGGAAATAATCTCGAAATATCCAAGAAAATGGACGAAAATAAAAATTCAATAAAACAAAATATTACAAGAAATTCTAGGAATTTAAACCTACAACAAAGGTTAGATAAACATGGAATACAAGGGACGGTGAAGAACGGACTTTGGGGTAGTTGTAAGCACGAGTCGAGTTGCCTCTATCCTTAAAACCTTATTTACTGCCTCCTGGGGTGCTGGAGCGTTGCGGTCTAGGTTTCCCAGGATAAAACGTACTACGATCCGCCGTTTGAGCACACAAACTTGGATCCGGCGAACGAGAACGTGGGATGAACACAGGTTGCTAGAACGAAGGAAGAGCAGAGATTCGAGGTGCAAAACCAGTTTTCCCACTAACAATCCTTTAAAAAGAAATAAAGGTAGGATTAATTATATTAATTCCTTAATGCCAAATGTCATTCTTATCAACGGTCACAGTGGAAGTGATACGTCGCTACTGGAGATCACTACGAGTTACCCTGGAAGCCACGAGACATCGCTCGTGAGAGAGGATCGAGGCATCAACCTTCGAGAGGTCCGTGAGACCGGCTTCCTTCGAGAGATCGCATGTCTCGGGCGTAACTCGCCTGCATCGAGACATCGCTTGATGTCTCGAACACTACTGAGGCGTCTCGAACGCTACCGAGGCGTGCCGCGAGCGCGCGTTACCGAGGTATGAGACATCGCAACGAGACCTCTCGACTGAGATAGAAAATTGTTCGGAAATTCAACGAGACCTCTCAACTGAGATTGAAAATTCGGCATAACTTAGCCTGGGACGACATTCGTGCCCGCGCACACAAGTTCAAGCCTTTTCGAACTCATTTTGGGATTTGATTTGCACCCCCTTGCGCGCGAGAGAGAGCCTCGATGCCATACAAGTCAATTAGCCTTAAATTAAAATGACTCTTGTATTTATAGTGGGTGAAATCCTCTTACCAAACCAATGTGGGACAAATGCTTTCCTTAAAGCTTTTCCCACATTTTTTCCATCTCAATGGGTCTACTTTGAGAACCAATTTCTCATTCACCTATTATCCATTTTGAGCGTATGATATATCAATCTCTTTGTCTCACTACGAAGAATCCGAATCCACTTTGGTCCGACCCAAATCGGATGTGGACCCTACATATATTTATACCACAAAATGACCACTTAAAATGTCATTTATTGCCATTTTTTCCAACATTCTATTATACAGTTATGCACATTAGTAATTTTAATACCATATCTCAGGAAACAGGAATGCTAATTCTTAGGGTAGTGATTCTGTGTATTCTATTGAGTGGTTATGTGTATTCTAGTATATATATATATATATATATATTTTTTTTTTTTTTTTGAAAACGTGTATTCTAGTATATATTTATGTACATTAGTAATTTCAATACCATATCTCATGAAAGATGAATGTTAATACTTACGGTAGTGATTCTGTGTTTTCTATTGAGTGTTTATGTGTATTCTAGTATATAATTCTGTGCATTATTGGTATCCAATACTGCAATAACATTAAGTATAAAAAAAATTAGATCATTAATGTACAGAAGTATATAAAAGAATACACATATCATTCAATAGAATACACACAATCAATAGCCTAAGTATTAGCATTCCGCATTCCTATTTCATGAGGTATGGTACTCGAAATCAATAATGTACAGAATTATATACCAGAATATACAGAATCATATATACCAGGATACACAAAATTTATGAATAGAATACACATAATTATTAGCCTAAGTATTATCTCTACTGTTTCATGAGGTATGGTATTGAAAATCAATAGTGTACAGAATTACATATTAGAATACACAGAATATAAGCCTAAGTATGTTCAATGAGGTATGGTATTGAAAATAAAAAATGTGTAGAATTACAGACTAGAATACACAGAATGTCACAACAGAATACACAGAATATTATCACAAAATATACAGAACTCATCTTATAAGTTAAGGCGAACGGGAAACGGAAAAGCTGTTAATTAAAAAAAAAACAAAAACGACGTCGTTTTAGATCAGGGTGCACAATGCATTGTGCATCCTGGTCCACGATATAAATTGCCGCCCTCCCAACGTTGGGCCCAAGGCGGGTGCCCATCTTTCCAGCCCCCCGACCCATTATTGCATGGACCATGGCCCACACAGTTGTGTGGTTCATAAATAAAAAAGTACATTTTTAATATACTAAAATTACATTATTTTTATACATAAAGTACATTATTTAAGTATTGAAAGTACCTTATTTTATATATACTATGAAATAATGTACCTTCAGTACAAAAATAATATACTTTTAATATAATAAAAATATACCTTATATTCATGGTCCACACAGCTATGTAGACTATGGTCCACACAATAATTTGTCTAGAACTTGATAGAAGCAATCACAACTACACTAGTTGTATTCGAATGCAAAAACAAGCTTTTATTTTGTATAACCTAAAGTTTCCACTATCGGATACAAGGGCTAATCCCCTTACTGAATTGTAAGCATCTCTAAGGGTGGTCACGCGGCTAATATTGAGATTTAAGGCTGCTCTATATTAAGGCAAAAGCAAGATGAACAATGTACCAAGTGCAGCGTATGATGAGTCTCTTATCTCTATATATACAGATGGATTTGCTTCTCCATATTAGATGGTTTGTCTCCTTATACTATGATTGCAACTGTTCATAAACATATCAGACGTCCATAGTATTTAATAATATCGGTTGCAGAGGAATATATATATATATATATATATACGAACCACCGAAAGAGAAGAAATGGCATCCGAGGGCTATGAAAGCAGCAACGATTGGAATCTAATTGGTACGAAGTATACAAGATACAAGAATGTTGTCTCTTGTCTGGTAATAATTATTTATCAAATTGTCGTAAGAATAAAACATGTTGTAACATACCATTCATCATGTCTATACCATTGTCCTAAGAATAAAACATGCTGTAACATACCATTCATCTTCTCCATACCCTAGAGTAAATTATCAAAATAGTTACTCCATTACAACTAACCATATTATTTCTCCAATTTTAATTTGGTCTAATAATACTCTTAACTATCAAATGAAATATATTGATGAAATAAACTATTAATATGGTGAATCAGCCCATACAAACGCGGTCAGTTGTTATACCGTGGACCATGGTCCACGTCCACAATCCACTGTGGACCCCGGTTCACAGTATAATTTACAATACAAACGGGAATTAAAAATATGATGAGACTTAAAAATATCTCTTACAGTTAAGGCCTAGGTAACAAAAAAAAGGGTAAAATCAAGAACTATTTTAGTAATTTACTTGTAGAATATTTTTAAAAAGTATACAAGAGTGAATATAATAGAGAGTAGCAAGTATATATATTATTACAAGATTAGAAATTTTATTTAATAACAGGGCTAAATGAGAGTATAATATTATTAGTTAACACTTAACAGCAGCTAGCTAGCTAGGTAGGGGTATGGAAAAAAGCATTATAATAAACAAAAAGGAAGCAATTAAAAGTGATTTTGAGAGGTGAGTAGACGACAGGGCCACATGAGAGGCACCAAACAAGAAACAATGGCCCATCCTCCATGCACATCACTCACCATTTTTGCTCAGTCTTCATTATTTTCCCCATTCTACCCTTCACTTCATTTACATCACTGAACATGCATTAGGGTTCTCATCACTGAACATCTGTGGAGGATGTGGCGGATACCCATACCCTGACCCGGACCCGGACCCATACCCGTATCCNACCAATTAATTAATTAATTAATTAATATATATATATATATATATATATATTAATTAATATTAATATATAACAATATTACCATATCACTAATTACCAATCACCAATTAACTATTCTTTTTTAAAATAATCATCAATTATATTAGTATATATTAATATATTATATATTAATATATTAATATTAAGAATAATACCATATACCCAATTATCAATTATCAATTATATATCACCAATCACCAATCACCCATTAATATTAACAATATTACCATATTATCATATTATCATTATCATATTACCATAATAATATTATAGGATGGATAATTAATAAAATAATAAATAAATAAATAAATAAATAAAATAAATGATTTTACCAAAATACCCCTAAGTTTTGGGGGGAAAATTTGGGAGGAGGATAATGTTTTTATATATAGTATAGATTTCAAATGTGTGGTGTAGATAATATTTTCCATCCTACAAATAGAGGCTTCCATTTAAAGTGGTAGAGAAGAAGTGATTGAAGTGTTCAAGCTTTGAACCATTCAAGCTTTCAAATCCCAAGTTCAAGGGTTCAAGTCTTAATTATTCAAGAATTCAAGTAGTTCAAGCATAAGTTCTAATAATTTCAAGTCAAAGTGCTTCAATTCAAGCATTTTAAGTATCAAAAGAATCAAGAACACAAAAATTGTTCACGTAGTTTGGAGCAAACTGTCATACGTCTGCAAAGGAACTCACTCATGTAAGCTTATTTCACTAGATTATCACCAAAGATTACAAGGGGTTGGTAAGACATATCAATACAACCTATGGCCTTAGTCAATTACACCAACTCAATCTTCACCATCTACTTTGAGTGGGTACGTGCATGCCAAACGAAGACTTCAATCTTCATCAAGTCTCAACAAATACATATGTTGTATGTATAATATGATGTACGTATAGCTTCACCACACACACATTTAATATAGTATAGCTTCAAAATGCAGTAAATAATGGAGAGTTAATTAACATAAGAATTAGACTTAGAACTGCAATAAGTTACCCTCCTCAAAATGCCATCCGCACATTATGCAACCCTAGCCCGCCATATGCGGGCACGCGGCCCCCGGGCCCCACGGGCCAACTTTCAAATTTAAAAAGAAAAAAATTGTTATACTATTATTCTAGGAAAAATTGTAATTTATGCCCCTCCATAATATGCCAATTATCAATGTCACCCCTGAATTATTAGTGGTGTAAATGTTGCCCCTCAATTTTCAAAACGGTATATATATTGTCCTCCCGTAGTGTAAATGTTGCCCCTCAATTTATAAAATAGTACAAATATTGCCCCTCCCGTACAGTGCGGGAGGGGCAATATATGTACCATTTTGAAAATTGAGGGGTAACATTTACACTACTAACAATTCGGGGGTGAGATTGATAATTGGCATATTATGGAGGGGCATAAATTGCAATTTTCCCATTATTCTATATTCTAATAATTTAACCTAAATAATATTAGATTTTTTTGTGTTTATAAATTAACATATTTTAATTTTTTATGTTTAGAATATATATATACATATATATACCTAATCAGGTGAGAATCATGTCCTAGGTGAGAACCTGTGGACAAATCCAAAACCACTAATCTAGTAGATCTAAGTGTTCAAAATAAACAAAATTTTGTAATATTTATGAAAAAAACCGTTTTAAAAATTTGTAATATTTATGAAAATGACCCCACCCAGTTTTTGCTTAATTTTTTATTCATTAGATATTGCAGATTAAGCCAAAGACCTTGTGGTCAAGCGACACCCGGTGTACACTCCCATGTGGAAGGGAGTGGGTTTGAGCCTCAGTGGAGGCATCTGTTGACTCTTTGTGCTTCAGTAAGTTGAGAAAGTAGTTATGAACAGATACTACACATGTTATCACCTAAGGATTAGTTCTCATATAATTGCGAACCCGTGTAGCCTGCTTTTTGTGGGCCAAAATTTCTAAGATTGACCCGTGAGCTTCGACCCACCTTGACCCTACATTTTACGTCAAACAAAGCCATCTACTACTTTACTATTTAGAGGAATATATTGGGTTTATCGAGGCAAACCCCACTCCTCTTCCGAGTATGTGAGTAAACCCTCGTCCTGTGATCCTAGCCGGCAAAGGACCACAAGGAGGTTAACCAGCCTAGGTTACCCATAGCTGACCGGCTCAAACCCGGGTGACAGACGGTTTCGAACTCAGGACCTCACGGCCGCGAGCGTCTTGGTCTTGCCACTCAGGCTGCCCTTACGGGCTATTTAGAGGAATATATAAGTTTAGGTGTTGAGGGTGCGGTGAGTTTAGGTGTAATTTTTTTTTTTAAACACAGTTTAGGTGTAATTTATCATTTAGGGTGTGTTTGGAAATTAAAGTAGGAGAATAACTTCTGGAAAATGTTTTCTGGAAAATGAGTCATTTTTCGAAAAATGGTTTCATTTCTTGGTTGCATTCTGGAAAACTGTCTTTTTGTGTTTGGTTCATTTTTCGGAAAATGGGTAGAAATGTATAATTATATATTTTTATTATTTTATTTATAATAGTAAAATATTTATAATAATATTAATAATATATCTAAAAACATAATAAGTTTCAATCAAGGTTATATCCTTGATTTATGTCCATCTTTTTGTATGCTAATAAATGTATACATTTTACTTTAAATGTTGTACACTTCAATGTTATTAGACAAAATTGTCCTTACTACATTATTGTTATACAAAATTACCCTTACACCGTTATAACACCGTTAGTTTTTAACTACATCATTATTATCATACACCTATATCTATCATATCATTTTCCTATTCCTTAATTGTCATTTTATTAAAATCATTATATAAATAATTTAATGATTGATTATATTTTAATTAAATTTCTATGAATGGTAAATCATATATGTGTATATAAAATACATATACTACTTGTATATATATAATTTGAATTAATTTTTTTTAATTATTTATATTTATTAATGTTTTAATATTGGGCATAAACTTTCGCGCATCGCGCGTACAAATACTAGTAATAATAATAAAATTAAAACCCCTCGTTTCCGGCAGAAACCATGGTATGGTTTCCGCCGGAAACGTTGGTGTGTGTGCGTTGTGTAATCGGTAGAAAATGACTTTCGCCTAAATTTGGCGGAAGTCATTTTCCGCCATTTGGGGCTGATTTTGCCCAGTCAACGGAAATCATTTTCCGTTGACTGGGTTTTCCATTGGTTGCCCAACAACCAAAGCCCGAAAAATTATTTCCGGAAATCGGTTTTCGGACTTCCAAACACACCCTTAGTGTTGTTAAATAAATCATTTCTCCTAAATTTACTCCAATACCATATATGGAGAGGAAGAATTTAGTAAGTAATTAATTCAATGAATTGGAAGGACAAACGTTGGCTCCTCAAGGACCCAAAATTTAGATTTCAAATTTTATATTTTCCCACTCATATATTATCATCATCAAATATAAGATCAATTAATCAGCATTGCAGGTAGAAGAGAGATCGATCGATATGGTATGATATGATGAAGATTAAGCATTGGGCTTCACGTTTATATTCATGCAAATTTCCACCTCCAGGTAACCCTGGGTCTCTCAATCTTCTTTTCTACTAGAAATGAGTAAAGACTTTATGACTTGAAAAGAATTGTTTAATGTTTCAGAGGACGGAGAAGATGAAGCCATGAGCGGAAAGAGAAGTATCCGAGAAGAGGATTACATTGTTTTCTGCTTCACAGAAGATGGTGAAATTCGGCTAATGGAAGAAGACACAAAGCCAGAGGCTTCCCCTCATTTATGGCCCCACACTGACCAGGTTAGTCCTAATTTTTTATATTTTTTTAAATACTCGTGATTCTTTAGAGTAATTCAATAGGAATTTTTTTATTTTGTTTTTTTAGAATAGTAAAACACTAAAGATAAAATTTAACTAATGAGAGAAGTGAATTTTTGGTTCAACTGTTCTCCTGCAATTTTGAATTTTTTATAGGTCCAACAAGAGAGAAAAAGAGAGGCACGTCTTTGATTTTTGCGCGTGGCCCAGTGGGCGTGTAATAGCACGCGCTTACTAGGCGCATATTTCTCTTTTTTCGTTTAAGTTGGCTTTTTTTTTTTTTTTTTTTTTT
>CM008333.1:19692191-19705341 GCA_002525835.2 Ipomoea batatas | reverse complement strand
ATTGCGTAACAACTACCAGGAAGTTTTTTATACAATACACATTGCCTTCAATGAATTTATTTTGAATAGAAACATTCTTTCCAGGAATATGCAGATGAACATATGCCCCCTATAAAATAAGAGGTAATTACTTTCTACTGTTGTATATATTCAATTATGAATGAAGCAAATAAGTTTACAATTACTAATATTACCTCTTCATCATGTAGAACACACTCTCTTGATTTGATATCTTGGTTAAACCGGCTTTGAGGAACATCGTATGTACGCACTGCTCTCAACTTAATGGCAGCAGTAGTTTTGTTCCTCTTAATCTCTCTTACAACAATGTACATTGGAGCCATGGCGTTGGACTGGAGAATGTAGTTCTAAAACCTCTGTTTGACTGCAGAATGTGGAGACTGGAGAATGTGGAGACTGTAATATGTATTTATATTGGTAGAAATAGGTTTAAATTCATTCAGATTGGGAGGGTAATCGAAGAGTCATGGTCATTACCAATAACTATCACACCCTTTAGTTGGAAACCCAAAGGGTGTTTAATCATTAATGTATCCGGCCTCAAATACAACACTTTAAATAACGCAATCTGATTTTCCCAATATTTGGCCCAAACGGCGACGTTTCAAGTGGGCGGGGAACTGATATTTGTTACGCAATCAGATTTTCCCAATATTTGGCCCAAACGGCGGCGTTTCAAGTGGGCGGGAAACTGAAAATTGTTATTTTTTCAGAAAGTTGTTGCTTTTATATATATATAGATATAAATTTATAAATATGTCATTTTATATCTTTTTATACATATCTTCTTATTCAGGTTGTGTTTGGCAGAGCTTATTTAGGAGCTTATAGCTTATTTTAACCTACTAATAAGCTATAAGCTTTGTTTGGTTATGTTCTCAAAATAAGCTAGTAGCTTAAAATAAGAGTTTATTTTGAAACGCTACTTCATGTAGCTTTTCAAAAATAAGCTAGTAGCTTCTTAACTTTTTTTCTATTTTTATCCTTATTATTTTATATAAATGCCATTATTTATCCCTCCCAATTAAAACTCTTTTGGCCTTTTTTCTTCAATATGTTTCGTTGTAATTTTAATTTGATATTTGTGTTTGAATAATAAATTTTGTATGAACTAATTTTATGAATTATAAACATCTTGTTTTACTTTATATATTTTCAAATATATGTTCTTACTTTATATTTTATTAAATTATATTGATTTCATTATTTTATATTTTAATATGTAAATAAACCTATTTAAATTTAAAAACTATTTAACTTTTATGAAGATGTCATTTTTAGTCTTTTTACATTTATCAACTTAACAAAAAATTAATTTTACCAAACACTTTTAAGCATAACAGCTAGCTTAACAGATATTCAGATTTCAGCTTCGAGCTTATAGCTTTTTAGCTTTCATCTACTTTTCAGCTTTCAACTACCGTTTCAGCTAGGTTTGCCAAACATAGCCTCAAACTAATTTACCAAACACCTTAGTTTCTATCTTTTAACTCATTAAGTACTAATTTTTTAGCTTTTAGACTTCAGCTAGGTGCCCAAATGGAGCCTAAGTATAATCCTATATAAAACATTTCTTTTGAAAGAATCATATATCCTATATACAACATTAAAACTAAAACCTAGGCATCCGACATGGCGACATCATCGCCGCCGCTTGCAGCAACTGAAATCGCCGCCGCCTAGTAGCGGCCGACGTCTTTGCCGCCACTTAACAGCAGCCAACATCGTCGTCCCCCGCAATAGCTTCCAGCTACATCCTTCGTCGTTGACCTCCTCTGACGTCACTACCTCGTTTCTCTGTTTCTATTTCCGGTAATTCCTCTAAACCCTTAGCACAATTCGACCAATGCATATGCTTCTATGTTTTCATTTGGTAAAAATCTGTTGTCGAAGAGGAAGATGCAGAAAGGGTTAAATTGATAACACTTAACTGCAATTAGGTTAGTTGAAATGATTGAAAATCCAGTGGTGATGAGTTAACTAGTCAATGGTTTGCAGTTTGCTTCATTTTCGAGTATTAGTGCTTCAACTTGAATTAAATTACTTGTTCTGGATACACATTTCATCTTCTTGACTTTTATATTAGCTGAAACATTGAGTACTATACAGAGATTTATTCTGATAATTGGGTTGTGAATTCAATTTGATTAATTCTAGGGTATTTTTTTCATTGGAAAAATGGATGTATTTAGATTAGCTTATTATTTGCCTGAAGCCNCTAATATTGCATGTAGAATCTTCATTAACAGATATGGGGATTGAAAACCTGGAGTGTGCAGTTCTTCCACCAGGAAGTAGTAGAGACGCTATTCCACTTGATGCAACATTGATCACAATATGACCTTTTGCTCTAATAAAAGCTGATAGTGCCCTCCAAAGAAATGTTTTCCCTGTACCACCATAACTATAAACAAAAAACAAACCCCCGTTGTTTGAATAAATATCTGAGATGAATGCATCATATATTCGTCTCTGTTCTTCAGTTAGTTGGCTTTGTAATTGTTCACTCTCTTCATGCAAAGCAGCCCGATCATATGCTAACTCTTCCCACAAAAAACGGTTTTCCACAGCAACAGTACTTGCTTCATTAATTACAGGCATGTTTGGAAAGTCCCTCAAAGTTTTGTTGTACACTAACAAAAGTTTTGACAACTGTAATAGAGCAAACTCCTTCTTCTCTTCGTCATTTAAAAACAAATCTAAAATAACAAATAAACGAATATTTAATTACTTTGAAAAAAAACATTAATTAATTACATAAAATGAAATCTATAAAAATAAAAATTTTCATTCTTAATACCTGATTGATTAAGTAATCTTCTACAACTGTGTTGAGCATCATCAGCTAGATGTAGCCATACTTTGTTCCACACTGTTTTTGGAGAAACCATTGTATTTGACATTAATAGAGTAACAAACAACTTTCTCAAAGAATAGGCACTTGACCACTGGCTAGCCTCCTCAATTGCATCAATGTATTCATTATCATCTTCTAATAAGCCCCGTGCATAACATGCCTCCTTAAAAGTCTGGTATTCAACTCCATTGTATGTCCTTATTTCATTATAACTTGTAGGACCTTTGACTATGTTCAGTAAACACCTTAGGTAATACAACTCACCACTACCAGGTGGTACATAAAATATCCTACCAACTGCAAAGCCCCTTTGTCTTGGTTGCCATTGACGAATATTTTTCTTCCACACAAATCTATTTGGCATCTCAAGATAGGTTAAAAGCTTAGCTTCTGGGTATTCTTTGTTCGGCTCAAACCATTCAGTGAACATGCTTTGGCCCAAAGTTGGATTTGTCAATACTGATTCCACGTCTTCATCATCTTGGAAAAAAACAGTATGGCTATCTGGCAAGTGGAAGCTAAGTCTCTCAACTGCGGGACATCTAGACTGTATTTCAAAACTCAACAAACGCCAAGTAGCTTCTGATGCTGAAACGTACCTGCAGTCATAGTACATGTTGATCTCATCGACTACTTCCACCCCATCAGCATTTGTTTCACTTTGATAAAACTCAGCAGTTACCCGATCATTACCTTTGTTGACATACTTGAATAAGTATTTTATAGATCTTGATTGGTTGCACCACCCCACATTCATATGTGCTTTGTATCTCAACAACAAATATCTATTATGTGGAACAACATACCGATTATCCAACTCAATGCCATTTCTTTTGACTGTTTTGTCGTCATCACGTCTTCTATATAAGGGGTATCCATCTTGATCAAAAGAAGACAAATCAACAAACTTCTTTGGAAAGTGTTTAGAGCATTTCCCATTAACCATGCAAGGTGAATTTTTTCTGGCAACACCGCAAGGACCATGGATCATAAAGTCCTCAACTGCTTGATGGTATTCAGGATCATTTTCTTTATCAGGTATTTCAGCTGAGATTAAGGAGTCGATTAACTCATGAGATGAAACGATACCAGTTGATCCCAGGAAAATGACAATATGAGCATGCGGCAGTCTGCGTTTTTGAAATTCAATTGTGTATATCAGTGCATTAGTAACATAAATTGAATTAGGAAACAAATTTACTTATTTATGAAATAAAGTAAAAACTGAGCTTTTAGATACTAACATGCTTTGACCGGTCCAAATAATTTTCCAACCTTGAACTAATTAATGCATCTAGCTTCATCTTGAAAACCCTGACAACAATATCAGGTCTATCTTCAGCTCGCAAGCCTCTAATTCCCATGTAACGTTGAATTTCCGGCCACTTGGGGTTACATGTGAATGTAATGAATAAGTTGGGATAACCTATCCAGCGACATATGGCCATAGCATCCTGGTAGTTTTGAATCATATATCTTGCACCGCCTGTGAAACTGGATGGCAAGATTATCCTTTTTCCTTGAGTTGCAGGGTCTATATCTCCTCTAAACAATGCATTTGACAAACCTTTGTATACTTCACAACTCAAAGCCTTTTGGTTGTTACGTATGAATAAAAGACGATCGGATTCCATCATTGTATATCCATCAACCAAGAACTGTTGAAACAACCTTTTAGCATGCAATAAAGTAGACAATGTACTTCTCCTTTCATGTATTTGATCTGCAAAATACTCCTGAGAAGTTATACGTTGTCTGCTACCACCTGCTTGAGTAATGGTCGTATTGAATTGGATATCATCGCGATAATCGTCTTCTCCATACGGAAAAAGAATAGGATACTGCAATGGTAAGTATGCCGGATTTAGTTCATTAATTCTCTTCAATTTCCCTGATTTACACTCAACCAAAATATCTCGAACCCCCATGTTTGGATCAAGGTCACCTACAATTAGGGCTGCAACCTCCGATACTGTTGGCAAATTATATGTCCTGGCATTAGTTGTTCTTTTTGCTATTAGTCTCATTTTGATTTCTCTTGTACTATCATTTTGCAGCTCATTCCTAGCCATTCTGAAAGACTTTACCAAGACATTGTGCTCATCTAATGCTTCCTTAATATCATTGACCACTGCTAATTGTACATCCGCTGAGGAAGTTCCATTCACACTAATTTTCGGAAAGGAAAAATAATATTAGAATGTGATGTGCAATTGTTGAAAAAGTTAAACAAAGTTAGAAAAAAATACCTTATTGAATTGACACGATTCGTAATTTCATTGTTCATGTCATGGATGTACAATTGCGCAAACTTTGGTGGGGCACCACTGTTTGGTTGCAAGCTTCCTATTAAGTGAAAGTTTTGTCCATTTATCCGGAAAATCGGGGGTCCACCACCTTGAGATACTGTTCTATCAACTCTCCCACCCATTGACGTAAAACAAAACATACTGTTATACGACCTTATGTTATCCAAGAAATGATCTCTTTTTTGTCCTTCTGTAAAAAAAAAAAGATCATATATTTTCTGGGGTGGTTTTTTAAAGCTTGGTAATTGAATCTTACCATTGGTACAACATAGCGAATATTTTGGAATAGCGCTAGACTTCGATTTATCTAAACGTTCTTCGAACCAAAATAATGCACCACAATGCAAACATGAGTCCAATGGATCACCAAAATCGGCATAATTAACTGCGACATAAAAAATTGTCTATTACTTTTATAACATCGCCGTACTAAAATAGATATGCTATTAAGTAGTAGAAAACATTAAATTTACCCTTTACAAAACACTAACCAATTGATTCAGTAATAGTTGTATCTTCTTCTGTGCATGCTTTATTGAAGTCCTTGCTTAAGTTGCGACATTCCATGATAGAAGTACTCACATTATGTGTTAAGGTCGTAACTGTACTTTCGTTGGACCTATCTATAAGAACTTGAGAACCTAAAAAAAGCAATGCATAAACAATAAAATTACAAACAATCAAAATTAAATTAGACAAAAAATAAAACAACAATTGGATATTCAATATGAATTAATTAAACGTGTACTATAACAACCTACACTAATTTTATATTTCCGAGCATTAGTTACTTAATATTGGTAGTTTAATATTAAAAAAAAATTAACATTATTAAAAAACCAAATTTTGGTAATACTAACCATAACTTATAACTGAAAATTCAACATTTAACTATTTAAATCTATATCTACATGTTGCAAACATAATACATTTATTCATAAATATAGTAATTGAACTAATCATTTGTTTTGTAGTTGGGTTAAAAAACGAAAAATATAGGAAAAATTTGATTTGTACTTGTGTTCGTTACCTTATATTGTTTCTTTGCTAGACCCTAAAAAGTAACATTTTTAAAAGCCCAAAATTTATGAAAACATACACTAATTTATAATTCAAACTAATAAAAACAAAACATTCAATAAACAATCTATACTTGCAAATATATTTTCATTTTCCATAGTAAAAGTAAACCATAATGTTCTGGAAAAATACCTATTGTATCATTCGTAGTAGGTGTAATGGTGTCAATGTTCAAAGGTGTCCGCTTATTACTTTTATACCTGTTGCACCTATCTATACGAACTTCCGTACCTAAAAAAAGTAATGCATAAACAACAAAATTACAAACAATCAAAATAAAATTAGACAAAAAATAAAAAAGCAATTGGATATTCAATATGAATTAATTAAACGTGTACTATAACAACCTACACTAAAGTTATTTTTCCGATGGTTAGTTAGTTAATATTGTTTGTTTAATATTAAAAAAAAATTAACATTCTTAAAAAACCAAATTTTTGTAATACAAACCATAACTTATAACTGAAAATTCAACATTTAACTATTTAAATCTATATCTAATTGTTGCAAACATAATACATCTATTTATAAATATAGAATTAAACTAATCATTTGTTTTGCATTTGTGTTAAAAAAAATGAAAAATATAATAAAATTGATTTTTTATTGTGTTCGTTACCTTATATTGTTTCTTTGCTAGACCCTAAAAAGTACGATATTTAAGAGCCCAAAATTTATGAAAACAAACACTAATTTAGTAATTTATAATTAAAACTAATAAAAACAAAATATTCAATAAACAATCTATACTTGCAAATGTATTCTCAATTTCCATAGTAAAAGTAAACCATAATGTTTTGGAAAAATACCTATTGTGTCATTCGTAGTAGGTGTAATGGTGATATCGTTCAAAGGTGTCCGCTTATTACTTTTATACCTGTTGGACCTATCTATACGAACTTCAGTACCTAAAAAAAGCAATGCATAAACAATTCAATATTCAATATTCAATTAAATTACACAAAAAAAAAAGCAAGTTGATATTCAATTAGCACTAATAGTAGTTGAAGTATATCGATAAAAGCAAACAACAATGAATTGAAAAATACATGTTCTGTCGTCCGTAATAGGTGTAATGCTAATATCATTCCCAGGTGTCCATTGATTACTTGTATACAACTCACTGAAACAGTTGGTTTCTAAAATAAAAGATTACTATAAGAAATCACTTTACAAAGTTTGTATGAAATGATTATAACAATAGGTATATAACAAAATACTAACCATTAGTTAATATGCTGAAGGGATTAGAAATGGATGATTGAAAGACTCCAAATATTTGGTTTCCCGGAGAACTATTATGTCGTGGGTTTAGGATATTCGACGGCGTTGTATAACTCTCATTTTCTACAAATTATTAAAACAGAAATAAATTTGAGTATTTAAAAAGTATTTAAAGTAATATTAACCATATTTAACAAAAAAAAAACATAAATTTGAACAACATTTAACAAAAAGAATCATTTCATAAATCAGTAAATCAAAAAGTGAATACTATATATTATCTAGATCATTTATAATTACCTAAACCAAGCTATTATATATATATATATATATATATATATATATATATATATATTATTTTCAGTCCATACGCGTGTGCGTATGACTGTGTGAGCAAATCTCCAGCGGTTCATTTCCAGAAGCTTTGTTCGTGTATCTCTTCGTGCTCATCGACTGCTTAACAAAGTACTATCGATTCGCTCATTCGTTGGATCGATTTGTTCACAAAGCTGGGTAGACTACTTTATTTCTACTTCTAAGGGTTTTTCAGATGGAAACCATAAGAAGCTTAAGAAATAGGGTACGAACAGTGGGGTAATCTGAAAACTTTATGGATTTGGAATTCAGTATAAATGAGGTATGATTCTCTATGAAATATACTATATTGTTTTTGTTATTTAGCTAATATGAACAATTTATGTAAGAATTTTAAGCTTACTATTAGTAAAGAACAGATCTAGGGTTTAAGAATATTCAAGTACTATGTTCAGCGTTGAATTCATGTAGCTTCGGTTTAGATTTTTCAATTTCCATAGCTAAAATGATGTTTGTATTCCAGTGAATGTAAACCTAAGCATTTAACCACAGATGGGTTATTGAAAGTTCTAAGCATTGAATGATTATTTGATTTTTTATAGATATGCAGGTTGGGAGATTTTCAAGAGCCTGAAAATAAGATAAGTATTCCCATTCCATTATTGACTATAATTTTTCACCAATTTGTGGTAAACCTAAACAAAACACTTGCAGTATAACCTATAATTTCTGACCTCTTTTATGTAATATGCAGGAACAATGAAGAAAAACAATCAATTCATATGGAAGATAAGTACATATAACCCCATATATTTCAGTTTACAGTGTGACTGTATAATGGTGTCTAAACAAAACTAACATTATCAGCTTTAGTATTAGAAACTCAGTTTTAAGCTACGTACCTTTATTTTCTGGAGAAGATTTTCTTTTACATCCTAAAACGGTTGACTTTGTCAATTTCTTCATCTCTGGATGTTATAGTGTAGAGAGCATAGACAATAGAAATTTGTATTGTGGAATTCTTCTACCTTTTATAGATTGTAAATGAAGTTGATAGGATTACCTTTACAACCTAGCTGTTAATAAACAATCATCATATGTCTTTACTTATTCCTAGGAAACCAAACAGTTTTTCATTGGTATTTAATACCCATGCTGATTTCCCACGTGTTGCAATGCTATCATGTGAAAGTATAATTTATTACTTAGTCATGCTAAAAACACTTATAACACTAAACTGATTCCTCATTATTGTCTGTTTTTTTTTTTTGATAATTCATTATTGTCTGTTATTTAGTTCATAACAACATGATTTATTTTTTACAACACCCATTCACTCAATTGATGATAAATGTGCTCTTAAACTGATTCCTCATTATTGTCTGTTATTTAGTTCATGATAGCATGGTTTATTTTTTACAACACTCATTCACTCAATTGATGATAAATGAGCTCTTTTAAGTTAATATCTCACTTAACTGATCTTATTATATCAATCAAAGTAAAATGAAAATGTTTTTTTAACATTAACTTGATATTATCATTCACTAACAATACTTGATATTAACATTAAGTCTTCTTTAGTCTTAATCAGTGTTGCTCGGTGCTAAGTTTTCTTTAACTGACTTATGTTAAGTCTTCTTTAGTGTTGCTGTGAGTTTATAGCATATTAGTACTCTGTTGTGTGAGTTTAGCTTCATTTTAATTGTACAATAATTATGCAGATCCATTGACTGACCCTATTTATCTGAAAAATTACAAAGCAGCTGGATTTGGAAACTTAATCCCAGTAGGTGTTGCAAAAGTACAAAGGAGGTTGACTTTCACGATCTCTATAAGTAGGTAACAAATATGTATATTGATTTCAAATCCAAAAATACAAAGTATTGTATTTGTTACATAAGGTAGAACTGTTACATAAGTTTAGGATGCTAAAATCTATGTCTTCACTTCCTCCTGCTACACTTCAATAAATGCCTTATGCAATTCTACTAAGTGATCTTTCCAGCAATGACACATTAAGTACTTCACTGGTACATCTTTTGCCATTTCACATCATGCACATATTAAGAACCTGCAAAACTTTTGATTTGACAAACAAATAGCATAGCATAAAATTGTGTAAACAATATAGTGCTGGAAATTGAGAACAATTTAGAAACCAACTTAGCAGTAAATTCTTAGCAGTCCAAGAAAACATCAAAAGTCATCTCAGTAAGACCAAAAACAACAATTCAAAAACCAACTAAGCAGTTTAAAAAACAAATACAAAAAGACATTGTTTGAATTAGGATCAAAAGACAGTGAGATGACCGAACAAATAGTAACCATTGTCCCATTTACAACAATTCATGTTTCCTTATCATCATCTCCCTTATCTTCCTTGACCACCATAACTCTTTTCTTCTTTGAATTTTGAGTGCTGGAAAATTGATCAAGTAAACTTCTCTTAACAGCATCAGTCTCAGTTGCATGAACTGATTGTTCCTTCACAACATTCACATTTGGACTCTCTGCCTCTTCCTCTGAAAAAAATCCCTGAATAGATAGGATTAAATCAGTTTTATAGAAGTACCTGAAAAAGAAATACGTGAAAAATAACCTGAAGAGCCTGAATATCATATAGGTTACTTACCTCATCTGAATCTGATTCATAGTCAGTAAGTTGTAACTTAGAGGATAAACCATCATCATAATCATCAAGGAGACCAGGACAGTAAGTATTGAACATCTCAGGGAAGTGTTTCACTGACATTACAGGAATAGCATGACTTAGGTTGTCTATCTGATTTTTTTGCACATTGACCTTAAAGAAAAGACCTCGGCCCAGCATAGTCTTAAGCTCTTTAGGGATCTTAATCATTACCTAAGATTTGAAATGAAATTAGAAAATAGTACGTGAAAAAGGAGTAGTAGAACACACATTAATCAATGATTTATTAAAAGTAAACAAACCTTTGGCTGCTTTGCTAGCAATTCATCAGCTCTTACACTAACCAAATCAAGTGCTTCACGATCCCATAGAAGAAAGGGTGTTGTACCTTTAACATCAACAACTCTAACCTTGATTTTATACCTGTAGATGCAGTCATCATATCTGCTGCTACACTTGCTACACTGAAACATTCCATTAATTAATTCCACCTTCTTATTACATCCTGGATCTTTGCAGGACTGGTAAAACCAATCATCAACATCGGACTCTATTCCGATAATCTGTGCAGGTACCCATAATTCACCTACCTGTGCAAAAGGAAAATAAGGTAAGCACTTACTATAATTACATTCAATTACTACTGATCAAAAAGAACTTTTATGTACCTCTATATTCTGAAAGATGTCAGATATGGTAATGATACGCATTTTTGAACTACTTAAATCACCACCACTTGAATTACCATAACTATAAGCTGAATTACCATAACTATAAGTTGAATTTGAGGTAAGGCTCTTTAAAGGTGTTTGCTGCAAAGTTAGGCTAAAAGGGAAAAAAAATATATCAATAAATTGTGTACTGTAATCCAAAATGATAAACAATAAACAAAATAATTGTGTATGGCAACAAACCTCTCTCTAAACTCCACAAACTCAGTACTATCTCCATTAAACAGAAGTTGGGTAGCATCATAAGAACTTGTTATTTTCACTTCAGCAGCTACATCATAACATTTGAACTTATATTGCAGGAATTTGGAAATTCAAATGGTACACAGTATGAGGTAAGTACAACATAACCTACCACTGTTATTTAAGGTATGATTCGTATGCACATTTTTCTGCTCTAAGAAAATATAGGGTTAGTTGACTTAGAGTTTTCAGAAACCTTCACCCTTCCCATCTGAATTATCACAATGACTGGCTCTCCAAAATCCTTTCTGAAATAAGGCATCACTTTCTCAACATGTTGATCCCATACAGTGCATTTAAGTTGATTGCCACTTACAAAAAAAAAATTAGAAGGTTAGAAACAGAAGAGAATAATATCTATGTTTATATTAAATTTTTTGTAGGACTTACTTTAAATCCTCAATGAGGAAATCTATGAGCCGGGAAGGCCTACCAGATATCAACTTGTCCAAAGGGGAGTATATTTCCACAACCCTTCCAATCACATCTACAAAAAACAAACAAAACAAAAAGAAAAAAAGAAAAAGGTCAGCAGTATATTCTTTAGCCATTATGTGATTAGTAGTCTTGAACTATATAAGAAAACAAAGAAATAGATGAAACATTCCAACCAATACTTTAGGATCCATTGTCTTCAAAGCAGTAAAGGACTGTAAACGATACATATGTGTAGGAAAAATCTAATCCTTTGTAGCCTTTTACCAATGTCTCATTGAATAACTTCAACATGTGAGGACCATTGCATGTCTTATAGGTATAGTAATGTTGAACTACCAGGAAGTTTTTTATACAATATACATTGCCTTCAATAAATTTATTTTGAATAGACACATTCTTTCCAGGAATATGCATATGAACATATGCCCCCTATAAAATAAGAGGTAATTAATTTCTACTGTTGTATATTGTATTATGAATGAAGCAAAGAAGTTTACAATTACTAATATTACCTCTTCATAGGGGTGGAAATAGGATAGGCCGAGCCGAGCTTTATAAAATTAGGCCTGGGCCTGCTATGGAAATCTAAAGCCTGGGCCTGGGCCTGAGCCTGTATGTAGGTTTTTTTTAATGCTCAAGCCTGAGCCTACAGTTGGCCTGGTCTGGCCTGAAGCCTTTTTAAAAGCCTATTTAACATTTAGGCCTTTAAAAAGGCTTCAAAATAGATCCTAAATAGGCTTTGAGCCTATTTAAATAGGCCTTGAACCTATTTAAGGCCTACATTTTAAAGCTTTTTAAAGTATACCTGTAAAAAATATATTAAAATGTATATATATATATATGCTAGGACTGCAGGCTTGTAGGCTAGGCTTTTAAATATAGGCCTAGGCCTATTTAACTAAATAGGCTTCTAATTAGGCCTATGTCTGACCTTTTTATTAAATAGGCTAGGCCAGACTCTACCTCTTCATCATGTAGAACACACTCTCTTGATTTGATCTCTTCGTTAAACCGGCTTCGCAGAACATCGTATGTACGCACTGCTCTCAACTTAATGGCAGCAGTCATTTTGTTCTTCTTAATCTCTCTTCTCTCTTACAACAATGTACATTGGAGCCATGGCGTACGACTGGAGAGTGTAGTTCTGAAAGTTGTTTGTATTAGATCTGCAATTGTGTAAATGTAATTGTTAAGAAGCTGTAATATGTATTTATATTGGTAGAAATAGGTTTAAATTGATTCAGATTGGAATGGTAATCGAAGAGTCACGGTGATTACC
>CM008333.1:19651825-19666980 GCA_002525835.2 Ipomoea batatas | reverse complement strand
CAGGGGACCGCCTCGTAAGCCTGGACGGCCGCGCATATATTCCGGTGCGGATCGTTGCGCAGGGGCTCGGGTGCATCGGCGCAGGAACCGTTCAAGGTGTGCGCCTGGTGAACCCGTTCCCAAGTAGCGACGTCGAGCACGTGTTCTACCCGTCGCAGATGGACGGGCACCGCATCGAGGTTGAGCGCAGCAACTAACCCTAATACCCCTAACAGTACTAATCCCGTTACTATGGAGTGAGATCCGAGACTCGCAGGGGTGCGCCGCCACGGCAAAGCGCACCCCTAAGAGTACTATTACCGTTACAAGGAAGGTGCCTCACATGACTCTTCGCATCCTCGCCGTCGTCGGGCAGAAGGGCGGCGTCGGTAAGACGACGACCGTCATGAACCTCGCCGCAGTGCTGTCAGATCATGCCCGCGTACTCGTCGTCGACGTCGACCCGCAGCGCAGCGCAACCGACTGGGCGGAGGCGGGAGGGGACAATGTGCCCTTCGACTTCGCTACCGAGTCAGACCCCCAAGTCCTCGCCGGTCTACGGCGCACCAACGAGTACGACGTGATCGTCGTCGACACCCCGGGAAGCTTGCGGGACACCGACGTTCTCGGCGCGGTCCTCGACAACAGCGATTTCGTCATCCTGCCCATGGAACCCGCGACCATGAGCGTGAAGCCCGCAGTTCGCGTCATTCGCCAGCTGATCGAGCCGCGGAACCTGCCCTACCGAGTCCTGGTGAGCCGTGTGAAGCGCGATCCCTCCGCGGTGCGCCGCAAAGACGACGCGCTCGAACTCCTCGACGAGATGCACCTCCCACGCTTCCGCAGCGTCATCCGCGAATACGTCATGCACACGGACGCACCGCTGACCGGGGAAGTGGTCACCACCTACCCCCGCAGCCGAGCCACCGCCAACGCCATCGACGACTACAAAGACCTCGCCCTGGAGCTCACGAGCCTCTGGGCCAACGGAAAGAGATAGGGGATCTCCCATGGCACGCAAAACCCTCTCCTCCCTCGTCGGGCGCCTCGAGGACGATCAGCCCGCTGAGACCCCACAGCCGGCGCCCGCCGCCGCCCCCGTGGAGAAGACCGCCGAGGCGGCCCCCGCGGCCGAGGCACCCGCGCCGAAGAAGCGCACCAAGTACCCGCCGAAGGTGTCGTTCTACCAGGAGCTTGAAGACACCGACCGCATCCGCGGTGCAATCCTGCACACGTTCGCACAAGAAGGGTTCCGCAACCTCTCGCAATTCCTCAACGCTGCCGCGATGAAAGAGGTCGAGCGCCTCGAGGCCAAGTACAACGACGGCAAGCCGTTCCCGCCCGTCAAGGCCCGCGAACTGCCCCAGGGGCGCCCAATGGGGGTATGACGTGAGCGCTCGAGCGCGGCGCGGCTGGGCGCTGGCCGGGATCATCCTCGCAAGCGGGGGTGTCGGATACGGCCTTCGCAGCGCCTTCCCGCCCTACCCAGCGCTGACCACACCCGTTGTCATCGACGAAGCTCTCTGGCGCGCGATTCTGAGCGGGCCCCCGATGGCCGGCGTCTTCGCTGTCATCGCCGCCGTCATCGCCTTCACTCCCGCCATCCGCTCAACCAAAATCGCCCGCGAGAACGCCGCGCGCGAACAGTGGTGGAACCGCGCGCAATGGGCCCTAGGGCTGGCCGCATCCGATGACCAGGAAGACCGCGAGGTCGCAAACGACGCCCTCCAGGCCCTGCTCGAGGACGCGACCCCCACCGAAGGCAAGATGATCTACCGCACGATCAAGAACCTTCAACGCCCAGCCGCCGTAGACACGCCCGCAATCGCGACGGAAAATAGACCGAGAAGGAAGGTGATCAGATGGCTCGGCATTCCCGCTCGTCCTTCACCGGACGCTTCGTGACATCGCACAAGGGCAGCCTCCAGCGCCGCATCGCGGCAGGCGAGGCCGACCCGATCAGCGATCGCGAGCGCGCACAGCTTCAAGAGATCCGCCAGACCTACATCCGCAGATTCGGCGTCGACCCCGAGGCCCAGACGGTCTCCAAGACCGCCTGACACGCGCTGAGAAGGGACCGTGCCCACGGGGCCGGTCCCTTCCTTCGTTCTCGAGCATCACCACATCAGCCGCTCGCACCGGATACATGCCGATCTTGCGCAAGGGAGAGCACGGTCCAGGGTGCGGCAACGCCGCATCGCATCGCGACGCGCAGCGCCCTTGACGGTGATCGACCGCGTGCCACGATCCCAGCATCCGGGGGAGGGGTGAATCACTTTCCGGACTCGCTCCCGGGGGCGCGCCCGAAGATGACTTACGGTCCATCTAGACATTTGTCTCATGGAGTCCGTCTTCGTTCTCAAAGGAGAAACGTCATGCCCCGACAGCGTCCGCAACCGCGGCCTTCCCTGATAAGTGAGCGTCCCGCCAGTTCCGACAACGCCCCTCACGCGGGGAGCTCGCCCCGTCGCCGGTCAACGCTGGCTGGTGGGAGCATTTTCGATCCCCCGTTTATGCCAACGGCACACGGGGACATTCCTGTGGCCGAAGGTGATGAGGGCCGAGCGCGATAGTCCTCACTTCCGGTTGCTCGTCGAGGGACCGGTGTGCTTGACGTACTCCGCCCAGGTGCATTCCACTGCGAGCTTCATCCCGTCCTCGGGAAAATAGCCGATTAGTTGCCGCTGAGCCGGATCGTCGTGAAACGTCACCGAGCGCAGCAGCTTCCGCCCCTGCACCTCGACCACGCGCACAATCGCGATTCGTCTGCTGCGGTCGAAGACGAGCCACACCCCCGGCTCGGGGGAGCGCTGCAGCTGAGACATCGGAGACCAAACCTGTACCACGCGCGGCCCTCACGCCCCGTTGACGGTCATGAGCCGTTGATCCCGCCACCGGCAGCATGGACCACGGCGGCGGCATGATGAGCGAAGACGACATGCAATCGCTCAAGCAGGCCACCGGAACCGACGCCGCCCGGCTGTTCCTCCAGCAGATGATCGAGCACCACCGCGGTGCCATCGACATGGCCCTGGAAGAAGCGACCAACGGCCAGAACAGCGACGCCGTCGCACTCGCCAACACCATCATCGAGGCGCAGACCTCCGAGATCGCCACGATGGAGGAGCTTCTCGCCACTCTCTGATCCCGCCCGGGGTGGGGCGCGGAAAGCCCACCGCGCCCCACCACCTGATCAGACGAAACGCACCCTGTGGCGCGACTACAACTACCACCGCGCGCCGGTCTCCGGCCCCGCGCCTTGTCCTTCACCACCCTCACCGCAATCGTCGCGCTTGCTCTGTGGGCGAGCATTCGGGTGGCCCACTGATCCGGCGAGAATGAGCATGGTTCCCAGTTGGATGCAGACGTGACGGACACGGCATTTGACGATATCATCGCTATGTGGCGATGAATAAAGAGGGTGGTCTACTCGATCCTGACGCGACCGCTGTGTACGCGCACCTATTCGACGCGCTTGGGGACCCCACGCGATTGGCGGTTCTCCAGCATCTGGCGTCCGGCGAGCATCGCGTCCGGGATCTCGTCCAGCACCTCGGATTGGCGCAATCAACCGTAAGTAAGCACCTCAGCTTCCTGCGGGACTGCCGACTAGTCACTGTTCGCTCGGAGGGTCGGGCTTCCTGGTTCGATCTTGCGCAACCTGTGGCGACTGCGGCTCTCATTAACGCCGCCGAACTCCTGCTGAGAGACACCGGCACGCGTGTCACGCTATGCGCTCACCTTCATCAGCCTGGTGAAGACTTCGCCCTTGGAACGGACGCGGCCTGATGGGCGCCGGTCACACGCACGCACCGTCTACCGGCGCGGCCGGGCATCCGACCGACCATCGGGCGCGTCTCTGGATTGCGTTTGCAATCACCGCGGCAATCGCCGTGACTCAAGCGGTTGGATCCTTCTTTACCGGCAGTCTTGCCCTCCTCACGGACACGGCCCACGCACTCACTGACGCATCCGGACTTCTCGTTGCACTCATCGCCGCGACGCTGGTGCTGCGGCCGGCTAGTGCGCGACGCACGTGGGGGTTCCGTCGCATCGAAGTTATCGCTGCCTTCGGGCAAGCGGCTCTGTTGATGGCGGTAGGGGGTTACACAGCCATCGAGGGGGTACGCCGGCTCTTCGAGCCCCCGGAGGTGCCAGCTGCGGAACTGCTGGGTTTTGGAGTCGTTGGGTTAGTCGCGAACGTCATCGCCATCTTCGTGCTGTCTTCCAGTCGCGGAGCTAACTTCAACATGCGGGCAGCGTATCTGGAAGTGCTGAATGACGCGCTGGGATCACTGGGGGTTATCGTCGCGGCTGTCGTCATCTGGACGACGGGTTTCTTTCAAGCGGACGCCATCGCCGGTCTTTTCATCGCCGCTCTCATCGTGCCGCGTGCGTTCAAGTTGCTACGCGAGACGTCGTCGGTGTTGATGGAGTTCACCCCCGACGGTTTGGACTTGGACGATGTGAGATCTCACATTCTCCAACTCGACCACGTCATAGACGTCCATGACCTACACGCCTCGACAGTCGCCACCGGCCTGCCGACAATCAGCGCGCATGTCGTGGTTGAAGACGAATGCTTCACGGACGGACACGCAGCCGCTGTCCTTAAGGACGTCAGAGCATGTGTGGCTCAACACTTCGAGGTGTCCGTGCTGCACTCCACCTTCCAGATTGAGACAGCCGACCTGCAAGATTCGGAACCCGGGGATGTCCGTCACGCTTAATCGCGGGCGCCGAACCGCTCGAACGGGCGTGTTCGCAGCCCGATCGCATATCGGCACACCGTCGGCCGTTCCCAGCCATTCGCCCAGAACCTCTCCGTACACTGGCTGCTGATGTATACCGACGCTCACGCCCGGCGCTCAGCGCTGGCGAAAGAGCACGGAGCGATAACGCGACTCATTACCATCATCGCCCTCGGGGCCCTCCTGCTGCTCGGAGTCGTGGCCCTCAACCATGGCGACAACGCCCCGGTAAGCGGTGTGGTCGCGACGGCATCTGACACTGCGCCGCACGACCCGGCCGCACCCGTCGCTACCTCTATCGTCGAGGCGAGCGTGTACGACGTATCGCCCGGAATGGCGCTGTGCGTTCTCGGCGTCGTCTGCGGATTCGTGCTGTACCTCGTTGTTCATCTCCTGGTGCGCCGCGGACCGGCTGGGATCACACTCGTCTGGCGCGCCCTCCCGCCGTCTTTGATCCACCCGGTGTCCGGCAGGCCTGAGGGCCACGCCCTCACAATCGCGCAACTGGGTATCTCTAGAACCTGACATCGGCACATCGCCCCCGCGGCGACACTCATCCCGGGCAACCCGGGCTTTTCTTGTGCCGTCAAGTGTTGGAGTACCCATGAAAATCAACTGGAAGGCGACGGTCATTACCGCCGCCGTCGCCGTCGCGGTCGTCGCGGGGGCTGTCATCTATGTCCTAGTCGATCAGAACAACACCCGCGTTGCCGCCGAGGAACGGGGAGGAGGGTCGATAGCGGTTGTTAGAGACGACTCCCACGTCCTCGACGACGCCGGCGACGGCGCCATCACCATCGTGGAGTTCTTGGACTTCGAGTGCGAAGCCTGCGGCGCCTACTACCCCGTCGTCGAAGAGCTTCGTGTGAAGTATGAGGGACAGATCAACTACGTCGTTCGCTACTTCCCCCTTCCCGGCCACATCAACTCCGAAAACTCAGCGGTCGCTGCGGAGGCCGCGGCAGCCCAGGGACGCTTCGAAGACATGTACAACCGTCTCTTTGAGACGCAAGCACAGTGGGGGGAGTCTCAGCAAAGCCAAGCGGAGCTGTTCCGCTCGTACGCGACCGAGTTGGGCTTGGATATGACGGCCTACGACGAAGCTGTCGCCGACCCTGCCACTCTCGAGCGCGTTCGATCCGACCTCGACGACGGACGCGCCCTCGGCGTGGACCGAACCCCTACGTTCTTCGTCGACGGCGAACCTCTTGTCATTGAACGATGGAACGACCTTGAAAGTGCCATCACCACCCGCTTGGACGGCACCCCCTAGTGGCGGGCCTGTCACACCGACGAGTCATCATCGTGGGCGCAGGGCAGGCTGGATTGGCAACTGCAGCGGCACTGATCGCTCGCGGCATGGAACCGCAGCGTGACTTCGTGGTCATCGACAGTTCCGCGCGGGGACAACGCACGTGGAGTGCGCGCTGGCCTTCTATGCGGTTGCTCAGCAATGCTGAGCACTCCAGCTTCCCCCGCAGACCACTGGAGGGTGACCCGTATCGGTACCCCACCCCGGGAGACATCGAAGGCTATCTACACAGATTCGAAGCGGAGCTCGGGGTAAACCCCGTCTGGGGTGTCCAGGCCCTCGCCGTGACTCGCCACGGCAACGGCCCAACCCTGCTCTTGAGCACCACGGTTGGCGAAGTGCAGACCCGCAACGTCGTGTGCGCTACCGGCGCCGCAGCACGTCCCCGATTTCCGAAATGGGCCGCGGACGCCGAAGTCGAAGGAGTACAGATGCACACCAACGCCTACAGAACACCCGAGCAGATTCCGCGAGGCCGGGTACTTATTGTCGGCGGTGGTATCGCCGGGACGGAAGTTGCTTCCGACCTCGCGAAGTCGCACGACGTCACTCTGGCGGTCCGCACCCGACGGGCTGAAGCGCATCCGCGGCAATTCCCCACCCAGCCGCGCGTCTCACCGTGGCGGCGCGTGAAGATCGCCCCAGAACCCCTCTACGACGCCCTCCGAGATAAAGGCGTCTCCATTCGAGCCGAGACGATTGGGGTGGACGGGGCCAAGTTCGCCTTCGCGGATGGCTACCGGCAGGCCTACCAGTCAGTCGTGTTCGCCACCGGGTACGAAGCGGGCGACGAGTGGTTGCCCACGCAGCCGCAGCTTCAGCGACGCATCCCCACCGCGACGACGCTACCCGGTCTGTTCGTTGCCGGAATCCCCGTGCACAGCCAGGCCAGAGCTAACACCCTTCCCGGGGTATGGACGGACGCGGCTCGTATTGCCCGATTCATCTACGCCCGACCTTGAAAAGACCAATGAGATTCTTCCTCGTATCCAGACCTCGCCATCGCGCAACGCAGGTCACGGTGACGCTGTGCGCCACTGTCGCTCTTAGCGCCGCCCTCATCGTTGCAGGACCCGCCGCGCCGACCTTTGCTGTCGTGGCCCCGGCGCTGAGCTCGGCCATGGATGTCAGCTTCACCACTGCGCCTCTGAGCGTCGAACGTTCAGGAACCACCGTAACGAGCTCCGAGACTCCATCACCTGGGCACCAGACCCATCCTCATTCCACGGCCACCCCACGCGCGGACGGTCGAGGAGTGCCCACCGGCGGTGGCGAGGTCGCTCCCGTGCTGGGAGTCTCCGCGGTGGCGATGATTCTCGGCGGAGCGCTGGTCACGCTTCTGGTCACAGCGCGGCGAACCCGCCACCTCCGGAAGGGCCAAGAAGGTGACCGCTGAGAAGACGCGGCCGTTCGCCGTCGCCTGCATGGTGGCAGCGGCCGCGGTGTTGATAGACCAGTTCAGTAAAGCCATCGCCCTGACTGCGCTTGCCGACGGGAGACGGGTGCCCATTATTGGGGACGCATTCGGTCTGCAACTCGCCTTCAACCCCGGCGCGGTGCTGGGAACGGGCTCGGGCATGACCTGGGTTCTCACCTTGATAGGCGTGGCAGCCGTTGCCGGGCTTTTCGTCCTGGCGGCCCGCGCGCGAACGGTGGGATGGGCGGGTGGTGTGGGGCTATTCCTCGGTGGAGCTGTCGGCAACCTCATCGACCGTTTCATGTCGCCGCCAGGATTCGCAATCGGCCACGTCACCGACTTCCTTGCATACGGGCGTCTGTTCATCGGCAACTTGGCAGACGTCTTCCTCGCCGCTGGAGCGATAGCGGTTGCAGTGATGCTGATGCTCCGCCAACGCGCCCACAGTGGCACCAAGGTCGCGCCTGCCACACCACCCACGTTCGGGGTTCCCCCGGAGGACAAGCAATGAAAAAGACCAAGACGCCATCTCGGTATCAACGAAACGCCCTCGCCCCCGGTCTGATCGCCGCAGCCGCCCTGTTCGTGGCGCCAGCGCTGCTGGACAGCGGCTGGTTCACGCTTGTGCGCTTCATCGTGGCAATCTTGGCGCTCATCGTCGCCTCGTTCGCCTACCAGGAGCGGCAGCTGTGGTGGGTGCCGGTGTTTGCTGTGATCGCGGTGGCATGGAACCCGGTGCTCCCCATCCCCGCTGAAGGTGTTGTCTGGACCGCGGCGCAACCCGCAGCCGCAGTCGTCTTCCTTGTCGCGGGAGCCATCATCAAGAGGGAGCGGGCATGAATCGCAAACTCCTCGCCCTCGGCACGGCGCTCATCATCGTCGGCGTGATGAGCGGTTGCACCGCCACGACCCAAACAACGGACGCCGGCGCGGGCGCATCGTTCTCCGATGGGAATTTCCAAGTGGCCGAGATTGCCCCGTCGGACAGAGGCGAACCCGTTCAGTTCGAAGGCGTCATCGAAACCGGTGAAACCGTCACCAGCGACGACTACCGAGGTGAGGTGCTCGTGGTGAACTTCTGGTACGCCGCCTGCGGACCGTGCATCGTCGAGGCTCCCATGCTCGAGGAGGTCTTTCTGCGCTTCCAGAACGAGGAAGTCGACTTCCTCGGAGTGAACACCTACGACCAAGCTGAGACAGCACTCTCTTTCGCGCGCGAGAACAACGTCACCTATCCCAGCGTCATCGACGTCAATGACGGTCAGGTGAAACTCGCCTTCGCGCAACTCACCCCGATCCAGGCCACACCCACAACGCTCGTAATGGACCGCCAGGGTCGCCTCGCCGCCCGCATCATCGGCCAACTTCCCAGCGCGTCCATCCTGTCCACCATCGTCGCGGACACGCTGGCGGAGAGACCATGAGCGCCGGGGCGCTCGTCGTCGACGGCGCACTCTGGCTTGCCATCCCCCTCGCCCTGGTCGCCGGTCTCATCTCCTTCCTATCGCCCTGTGTCCTACCGCTGGTGCCCGGCTACCTCGGGTACCTCGGCGGTGTGGCCGCCCCTCCCACCTCCACAACCGGAGGAGACGGTGCGACGACGGTCACCACACGCCCGCGGCTCGTAGCAGGCGTCCTGCTCTTCATCGCCGGATTTACTGTGGTCTTCGTCGCCGTGACCGTCTTGGGGGGATTCTTCGGGGTGGCGCTCTCGCGCTACGCCGATCTCCTTACCCGCGTCTTCGGCATTGTGAACATCGTCCTGGGGCTGGTCTTCACAGGCGCAATCCGGCTTGGACAGCGTGGCATGCGTCCGACCCTCCGTCGTCGAGCCGGGCTCGTCGGCGCTCCGCTTCTCGGGTTCTCACTTGGTGTCGGCTGGACACCGTGCATTGGCCCCACACTCGCAGCAATCCTGTCCGTGTCGTGGAACCTTGGTGACCCCGCCCGAGCCGGGCTCCTCGGTCTGTCTTACTCACTCGGCCTCGGAGTGCCCTTCCTCGTACTGGCGCTCGGATGGGGGTGGGCTGCGCGGTCCGTCACAGTCCTCCGCACTCACATCCGCACACTCAACCTCATCGGAGGCGCCGTGCTCATCCTGCTCGGGCTGCTCATGGTGACGGGCGTGTGGACCTCGCTCATGTCACTTCTGCAACAGGTGGTAATCAATGTCCCCCTCCCGCTCTGATACCCGCCACGTCGATTCAGACCCGCGGCGGCCGGCGGACCATTCTGACGGGGCCCCGAACGATCAAGACGGCCCACAGGTAAAGCTGGATGGCAAAGGGTGGCTCCGCTGGACATGGCGCCAGCTCACCAGCATGCGCACCGCGCTCATCCTCCTGCTCTCCCTCGCCCTGGCCGCAGTACCCGGCTCACTGTTTCCTCAACGAGGCGCCGACCCCAACGGCGTCATCCAATGGGAGCGCAACAACCCCGAGTGGTTCCCGTTCCTCGACGCCGTCGGATTGTTCGACGTTTACTACTCGCCCTGGTTCTCGTCCATTTATCTGCTGCTGTTCGTATCCCTCATCGGGTGCGTCATCCCGCGGGCGAAACACCACTACCGCGCTCTCAAAGGACAACCGCCGCGCACACCCATCCGGTTCGCTCGACTCCCCGAACACCTCGAGCGAGCCATCCCCGGCGAGCATCTCACCCCCGCGGCAGCTTTGGATCTTGCCGAAACAGAACTCGCCCGGCGTCGCTATCGCGTCCGCCGCTACGACGGGAAGGGGTGGACCTCCGTTTCGGCCGAACGCGGGTACCTCCGCGAGACCGGCAACCTGCTCTTTCACATCGCCCTGGTCGGCGTGCTCGTCTCCGTCGTCGTCGGCAAGGCGTTCGCCTACACCGGCCAGCGCGTCGTGGTGGAGGGGACAACCTTCGTCAACACCCTCAGCGACTTCTCCTCCTTCGACCCCGGCCGTTTCGCGGACGGATCCAACCTGACGCCGTACTCCCTCACGCTGGACCGTTTCGACGTCACCTACCAGCCAGCAGGCTCCCCTGGCGGTGGGCAAGCGGGCGACTTCGCCGCCAACGTCACGATCAGATCCCCCGGAGCAGACGACCGAACCGAGCGGGTGGTCGTCAACTACCCCATCACTGTAGGGACCGACCGCATCCATCTCCTCGGAAACGGTTACGCGCCTACCCTCACCATCCGTGACGCGGAAGGTCAGATCGTTTATAGCGACTCACTACCCTTCCTCCCGCAAGACTCCAACATGACCTCACTAGGCGTCGTGAAAGTTCCGGATGGCTTGCCGCAGCAGCTCGGGCTGATCGGCTTTTTCTACCCCACACAGGACACCTTGCCCTCAGGTGCCGCCACCTCGATCTACCCCGCCGTAATCAACCCCGTCATCACCCTCAACGCATTCGCAGGCGACCTGGGCATCGACGATGGAACCCCCCGTTCCGTCTACGCCCTGGAAGTTGACCAACTCACCCAGCTCACCGGCGGCAACACCGGACAGGAATCCATTGAACTCAGGCCCGGTACCACCGGTGCGCTGCCCAACGGGTGGGGCACCATCACCTGGGAGGAAGCCGACGGTGCTCCGGTGAAACGGTTCGCGTCCCTGCAGATCCAACGCGACCCCAGCAGCGGCTGGGTCCTCGCGTTCTCTGTGCTGGCCTGCGTCGGGCTGTTCACCGGACTTCTCATACCTCGCCGCCGAATCTGGGTGAAAGTCCACCACTCGGCGACCACAACCGACTCGACGATCCACGTGGAGTACGCCGCCCTCGCCCGAGGAGACGACCCGGGGCTTGCCCGCGCGGTCCAGCACCTAGCGGAGGCTCACACAGAAGTGTGTGAGCGGGCGAATACGGCCGCGCAGCCACGATAGGTCCACAGCTATGAACGCCCCCCTCGACCTTGGCGACTACCTGCTGCCCGCAGCGCACCCCTTTACCCTTTTGCCGGGCGCCGCAACGGTGATGGCCACCATCTACCTCCTCGGGGCGCTGCGTCTGTGGCGGCAGCATCGACGGTGGTCGGTGTTGCGCACGGTGAGCTTCGTCTCCGGCTGCGCAGCCCTCGCCGCCGTCACCGGCCTCGCTGTAGAGGACTACGGCAAAGCCCTGCTTTCGGTGTTCATGTTTCAGCAGCTGACATTGATGATGGCCTTCCCACCGCTGCTCGTGCTCGGTTCCCCGGGAACCCTTCTGCTGCGTGCCACCCCGCACCGCGGCGGCGGAAAAAGTGTCCTCAAAGTGGCGCACGGCGCGTTGCGGTGGCGAGGGTCAAGATGGGCCCTAAGCCCCTGGGTCGCATTACCCGCCTACCTCGCGGCCTTCTACGGCCTGTACATCGCAGATCTGCTCGATCCCGTCCTAGCCCTCCCCGGCGGTCACACCGCCTTAGAATCGGCGTTCCTGATCAGCGGGATCCTGTTCACCATCCCGGTGCTCTCCACAGATCCACTACCGGTCCGCATGAGCCACGGAGGACGGGCACTCGACCTTTTCGCTGAGGCAGCGTTGCACGCCTTCTTCGGGGTGTTCCTCATGATGGCGACCAGTCTGGTAGTAGGAACATTCGCTGAATCGACCATTGCCCTAGGGATCGCCCCCATCGAGGACCAACGCGTAGCCGGCGGTCTTGCATGGTCCTATGGCGAGGCGCCCACACTCATCATGATCCTGATCGTGATGCACCGGTGGTTCCGGCACGACTCCGTTCGTGACGCCGCCGCAAGCAGATGGGCGGACGCGCACGGGGATCCAGAGCTCGACGAGTACAACGAGTACCTGCGCCGTCTAGAGAAAGGCGGGTCCGCATGACAGCACTTCGAGGGGCAACCGGCGCGCTGCGCATGCCCTCTATGTGGACCAGCGGCACGGATTCCTTGCCCGTGACGGCGGCGTTGCCCTTGGCGGCAGCGGCGGGGTTGCTGATGGATGCGGCCACACCGGACCTCGGATGGTGGCCGCTTGCTTTCGTGAGCGTGACGATCCTGCTCGCGGCTCTCCTCGGAAGAGGCACGCTCGCTTCCTTCGTCGTGGGTTGCGTCTTCGGGGCCGTGTTCAACCTTGCCCACCTCGTATGGGTGGCGCAATTCCTCGGACCAGTGCCCTGGTTGGCCCTCAGCGCCCTGCAGACAGTCCTGATCGGTGTCAGCAGCATAACCATCACCCTCACCTACCGTTGGGTGAAGGTACGTAGGCTCGGCGGGGCCTTAGACCTGCTGGGTATCCCCGCGCTGGTAGCAGCCCTGTGGGCCGCGCGGGAAGTACTTGTCGGAATGTGGCCGTACTCGGGCTTCCCCTGGGCACGGGTAGGAATGACGCAAGTGTCGGGACCATTTCCTGAAGTGGCGTCCTGGGTGGGAACGACGGGTGTGACCTTCCTCGTCGTGGGCGTGTGCGCCGCCCTCGTGCAGGCCCTCAGACCGGGGCGTCGCACTCTGCGTGCCGGCGTGCCGGCGCTCGTGGGAGTCCTGCTCATGGCGGTCACACCCCAGTACGCCACCCGGAGTATCGGAACGTTCACCGTCGGGTGGGTCCAAGGCAACGGGCCGGCAGGCTATTTCGACGACCGCAACGAAGGCGACATGCTCCGAGCCCAAGCATCAACATCGAAAACGATTCGGGGCCAGCAGATGGACGTGCTCGCCTGGCCAGAGGGCTCCGTGGACATCGACCCGGCGTCTTCAGAACCCACACGTCGAGTGCTGAGTGAAATCTCCGCCGCGTACGGTGCCCCGCTCCTAATGAACGCCGCAACCACGAGAGGCGAGCAAACGTTCAACTCAACCATGCTGTGGACGACGGACGGTAGCGAGCAGAGCTACGACAAACTCAACCCCGTCCCGTTCGGCGAATACGTGCCCGACCGGTGGCTGTTTGAACGTCTCGCACCTGACCTTGTCAGTCTGATCCAGAGGGAGTACACCCCAGGCAGATCGGCGCCAGTGATGGATATAGGAGGCACCCGCGTCGGGCTGGCGATCTGTTTCGACGTCATCTACGACGACGTGATCTTCGATGCAGCACGGCAAGGCGCGCAGGTCTACATCTTCCAGACAAACAACGCCGACTTCCGCGGAACAGACGAGAACGTGCAGCAGCTCGCCATCGCGCGAATGCGAGCCATCGAAACCGGGCGCGCAGTGGTCAACGTCTCCACCGTGGGAACAAGCCAAGTGATCAACCCCGATGGGTCGACCGAAGAGACCATCGGGGTGGACACGGCCGCTGGCCGAGTGAGCGAGGTGCCGCTACGGGCGGGGATCACGCCGGCGAGCTGGCTCAGCCCCACCATCGAAATTGCAATGGTCGTTGCATCGGCCGGTGTGCTGTTGTGCGTTCGTCTGCGCATCCACGTTCGTGCGCGGAAACGGTGATGAGCTGGACAAACGGCAGACCGCATCGCGCACCCCGCGCGAGCAGCGCACGCTTGGCCTCCGATGCCAGGCTGCCCCGGCTTGGCTGTGACGGCCAGTTCGGATTGGTACCATCGCTGCGATGCCGGTAAGCACGGGACGCGCCCCACTTGGGGCCAGTACCGCCTCCGTCGTGAGAATGAGGATCATCGCCAGCCTCGTCCTAATCTTGATGTGTCTGCTCGCTGTATGGTCAAGCAGCCACTCTGATGCTTCCACGACCTCCGATGCGGCGTCCGCGACCCACACGTGGGAGAGCGATCAAGGTAGTCGAACAGTCCTCGATGAGCCCGCCGGTGACGTTGTCAACAGCCTGACGCAGGCTCTCCCAGCGGCGGCCGTAGCGCTATGCCTGGTAGGCGTGTGTGTGGCGGGAATGCTGCTGGAGCATCGCTTCCGTCTCATGCGGTCGAATCTCAATGTCATCCGCTCACCTCGACGCGATCAGCCTCACGTTTTACGTACCGTCCGCTCACACACCACGACGCTGAGCTTGACCGAACTGTCTCTCTCACGGACCTGACCCGTACCGGGGCTCCGAAAATCACACCTTCTCGGCTGATCTGACGCCAACGAAGTTGTAGTCGAACGCAACTTCCCACCCCTTCGGGCGCGGCCGTACAGGTGCACTCGGAGCGTTTCTGATCCGACGCTCGACGACTGCCGTGGGCGCCCAATCCCCGGGCGCCGCAGTCCCACTGAAAGACGCCATGCACACACTTTTCGCCCCCCGTTCGCCTCGCTGGTTCGCAGCCGCCGGCATTGCCGTGACGGCACTATCCCTGATGTTCGTTCTACCCGGTTCGCCGCCGGCTCGTGCTCACGACGCTTTGGTCCAGTCCTCCCCAGCAGCGGACTCAGTCGTCTCAGCGACGCCCGCTGAGGTGTCAATGACATACAGCGGGGAGGTCTTCGACGCCTCCAGCGCCATCGCGGTCGAAGTGATTGACTCCTCAGGAGCGAACGTTGCACTGACGCCTCCGGTCGTCGCTGACACGACGGTGACCCAGGCAGTGAAGCCAGTCACGTCTCCAGGCGTAGTCACGGTGCGATGGCGCGTGGTCTCCAGCGACGGTCACCCCATCAGCGGTGAGTACGCGTTCACGGTTGACGCTCCCGTAACGCCCACGGCGTCCGCCGAACCGGACCCCTCTGCAACCACGGGTGCCCCCTCCTCATCTGAGCAGAGCCCGGCCATCTCGTCGACACCAGAACAAAGCGCGACAGCAGACGCCGTGGCGGAGGTCGAAGAGCCACGGAGCGGAATCGGTCTTCCGCTGTTAGTGACTGGCGTCGCTGTC
>CM008333.1:19610707-19622449 GCA_002525835.2 Ipomoea batatas | reverse complement strand
CCATGGCCAACTTCTGGTCCACAGAAGCCAAACTGACATTCTTGGCCGCCATAGCTGATCTGATATGATGAGCAGTTGCTGTAAAATTCAAGAAAATCCAAGACTATTTGGAAGGAAGAATGCTTAGCTTGTTGGTGATGAATGTGAGTTAGTGGGAGTACATATTTATAGGGGGTTAGGGTGGGGGAGATTTGACAATTTGGATAATGGTTTTGATGGTTTTGTAGCATTACCAACGTCTCTCCTCAATTTTTATTTATTTATTTATTTGTTTAGGTTTGTTTTTTTTTTCCTCATTCAAAACACCATATTATATCTAACCACTTTGCATTTTTACTAATGACCAGGTAATAAGAACTCATCAGTCAAGTAAAAGTTTGAATTTTGACTCGTGGATTAATTATTAAAAGAATTGCCATGCAAGATTTAACAGTAATATTAAAATTTATATGTAACTATAATATATTTAAAACTGGATTATATTAAAACATACAAGTGTCTCAAATAAGAATCATAGGAATGTAATTATCTTAAAAAGCGTGAGAGAATATTTTGTTACCCTTAGGTCTTAGCAACATAAACAAGATTTGTAAGCATAAAATCACACTTTTAATCTTTCAATTTTACTTAGTTGCACAATTGAGTAGTTATTTTAAAAACACTTTTTTTTTCTCTAAGTTGCTTCAAATCCATAAATCTTTTTTGATAAATGACTCATTTTTCAATAGATGCATTTGGTAGCTTAGTTGCACAACATTTGAGCTATTTAAAAATGACACTACTTTTTTTTCTCTAATTAAGTTACTTCAAATCCATAAATCTTTTCAGATGAACGACTCTAATTGGTTTATAGTTATCTCATAGGGAATGATTTTATAGGAGCACGTTCATATATATATATATATATATATATATATATATATATATATATTGTCGGTGGTTTGAGTGCAGAAAAGAAAAACCATGGGTAATATAAAGCTAATCCAGAGCAAGGTGGTAAGTCTAAAAGGTACCCCAAAAGTAAGGAACATTTAATCTTGGTGCACTCTCAGCCCATAGACACTTTAAACTTTGTACATCATATTCTATTGTTTTCCTAGAAGTTGGTGGGCAAGTGATTCTTTCCCCCCTCTCCAATATTAATTATTATTTTATACCAAATATTTAACCACATTTGATCATCAATCATAAACTACATACATTGAACCATAATAATAACATGTGGAGTTTTGGGTAGACAGGATGATAATTATAAAATCAATTATAATTAATTGGGATAAGGGTCAAATAACGTAACATGCAACTTTGTACGTGAGACTATCCTAACTTTTTAATTCTTCATCGTCTCCTTAGCATATCTAGCAAATTTTTATAATAATTGTTTTTCCAAAAAATTCCAAAGTATCGAATAATCATTGGTATTGATTTGATATTTTGTTAAAAGTTTCCATTGCTCTTCACAGCACCAAAAAAAACCATTGAAGTTTTTAACACTAACACTATATATACTAATATACTAAAAAATTTAATCAAAAGTTGAGATGGCCGAGTTGGTCTAAGGCGCCAGATTAAGGTTCTGGTCCGAAAGGGCGTGGGTTCAAATCCCACTCTCAACACAAAACCTTCTAGCTTTTCCTTCTAAAAAAAACCCTGTTGTTTCCCCAAAAAAAAAAACAATTTCCAGTTCATATCTCACTCACTCTTAATAAAATGTTGTAGTTGTTTAAAAAAAATCCTTTATTTTCCTTTTTTTTTTTTTAATAATTTATTGTTCGTGAATAAATATTTTAAGTCCAATTTCTAGTTTACAAAGTGATATTTTATACACTATTACGCTTAAGTTTTAAAATTTTGAATATAATTGTCACAAAATATCAACAAAACCTTTTAGTTTTTTCTTCTAAAAAAAGATCCCCATTGTTTCCCTATAAAAAAAAAAATTTCCAGTTCATATCCCACTCTGAATAAAATGTTGTTGTTTAAAAAAAATCCTTTCTTTTCCTTTTTTTTTTTAAAAAAAAATAATAATAATTTGTGATATTTTATACACTATTATGCTTAAGTTTTTAAATTTTGGTTATAATTGCCACAAGATATAAACTTTTAGATTTTGTTGAAGATAAATCAACAAACTTTCTATTCCAAGTATAAAATATAGATTTTGCTAAATTTTCAATTGACACTAATATATTTTATATTAAATATACAAATATGCATGTTATTTGTTATTACACTGAATACAGTGTTATAGGTTTTAATACAAATCAAATAACATTCAAATTCAAATAAATCTATTGTCAAAAAAAAATCAAATAAATCCTTATATTGTGGATCATAGTCCACGTTGAAAGATGAACCCTAATCCAAAACGACGTCGTTTCATAATTTACATAAATTGTGCCTTTAGACCATCTCCAAAGAAGGCACCAAAACACCATTTTGGTGTAAAAATTTGGTGCAACCTTCCTCCAAGGAAGACACCAAATTCTACACCAAAATGGTGTAAATTAATAGTGTTACACTACATATTGTGTAATACTATTCATTTACACCATTTTGGTGTAGAACTTTTAAAATCTTTTTCCAATTGTTTTCTTTTTAAAAATTTATATTATTAGAAATAAATTATAAAGATTTAAAGATCTAAGTGAGACGTTTAAATATATATATTTTCTTATCTTCTTCATAGTAATAATATATAAACATTATACATTGAAGTAATATATAAGTTGTTTCTTAAAATATAAATATAAATATCAAATTTATAAAAATGGTTTACATTATTATTGTTGTTGTTATTGATGACAAAAATAATAATAATAATATTATTATACAATAATATAAATATCTAAAATCTAATCAAATATAAGATTTTTAATATAAAGTATTAATTAGGGGTGCCATTTCGATTGGGTTATACAAATCGAAATCGAACCGAAAGATTATATTTGGATTTATTTTTAAAAATCGATTGGTTCTATATTATACTACGTATAAACTTAATGTTTCGGTTCGATTCAGTTAAAAACTGAACCGAACAAAAAAAAACAAATGGTTTATATATATATATCTGCTCAAGTGTGAACGCGTCTTAACGTGTGAACAGTGCGGACACACCACTCAATGTTATACAATGCATCACTCAGTGTTAGAAAACGCACCACATGAAAATACACAAAAACACCAAAAAACACACCACACACCTAAAATAATGCACCATAACTCCCCTGCCCCTAATTGTGCATTTCCAAACACTGTGTGATGTATATTCCATACCTAGTGTGTTTTTTGGTGATGTGTACCTAATGGTGCATATTTGTGTGGTGCATTTTCTAACACTGAGTGGTGTATATCTGTATACATAGTGGTAAGGCCACACTGTTCACACGTTAAGACGCGTTCACACTTGAACTCTACCACACACACACACACACACACACACACACACACACACATATATATATATATATATATATATATATATAATTGCGTTCAAATGTGAACGGTGCGCCCAAGTGAGAACTGAGAACACTTCGCAGCCCGCCACGTGTCCAGATATAATTGCATCTAAGGTTATAACTAGGTGCATGAATGTTTAATGAATGTTAACAATGTAAATTGCACTTGTAAGTGAAAATATGTGCAGAAGTGCATGTAAAATGTATTACATGTGCAAATAAAATGTACATTGGCACCTAATGGTATAATTAGTTGCACCTAGGTATACGAATGTTAACAAGGTAAATTACTTGTAATTGAAAATAGGTGCACTTGTAAGTAATTTTACTTGCAAATGTGCACTAACTACTTGCACTTATAACACACTTACTTGCACCAAAGTTCGAGTTATTTACGAAAATGTCACTGCGTCGTTTTTATAAAATTACATATGATTCGTTGATCTGAACACGTGGACAATCGTTCTTACTTCTCTCCTGGACACCCGTTCTCATTAGAGCGTGCCCCTATATATATATATATATATTTGATACATACTATTTTAGGTTGGTTACGTCGGTTGGTACATGATGAGTTTTTCTCAAGGGCAAAGTTCAATTAAATATTGTCATTTTTAAGGGTTACTTAGTTTCACATAAATTTAAAAAAAAAAAAAAAAAAAAAAAAACGAAAAGCCCACATGTCGCCCCGCAAAGCCCGCGAACCCACGCAAAGCCCGCCAAAACTCATCAAAAATTAGACCTATCGAAATTAGACCCGCAGTGGGACGGGCTGGCCCCCTATGACAATACTAGTATCTACGATTAAAAATGAATGTTAATCAAACAGAAGGAAAGGAAAAAAATTACTCTAATTTAAGTAAAATGATTTCATTTTGGTTCAAGGTCCATAATATAAATTGTGGACTTTTTCCACGATATAATTTTTGGATTCAAATAAAGCCTAAATTCAATTCTGTAAGAAGCCCAATCATTTCACCAGTCTTAAACCCACAATCACTCGTCTTTCACGGCTAATCCTCTGTTGCTCTGTGAGTGCGGTGGCGATTGGTGAGATGGCCGGAACCGGAGCCGGAGCCGGAGGTGGCGTTCCACAACTATTTCGGGCGTTAGCTGTCGGCGCCTCAGTACTTGTCGGCGCTCTCTATACCGTCGGAGCAGTCGCCGGTTCCATTCACCGCCGTAATTCCGCTCTAAAAAGAGTAAGCATATTTCTATATCTCATTTCTTTTTCTTTATTGTTCATTGCTAGAAATTTCCGTATTCCAACGAAATTCCCCAATTAGATTTTCAAATAATATTCAATGTATTGTTTTTTTTTAATAGAACTTTGCCGAGTAAAATTTGTGGAGTGAACTTTTCAATTGTCTGTTCTTATCATGTTTTGTGGAATTTTCTCTAGCCAATGCTATTGTACTATTGTTGGTTGTTCAAATTTCAGCTACTATTATTCTATGATTTTTGAATTTTTTTCACTTTTGATACCTCAACTATAATAACCCTCCCAAATTAGGTCCTATCACGATTTTTAAATTTTGATGCACGAGTATTCAATTTCTTTCACATTTGATCTCCCGTTCAATTTGAAAAGAAAAAATCAAAGACAGTCAAGCTGAAAAGTAGGTACTAGGGATGACAATTCTACCACATCCTAAATCCTATGGTTCCCTGCATCCCGGCTCCAACGGGTATTAAACTACTCGCACGATTTGGGTAGTGGGTGCCGGGATGGGGGAATTTTTTATTTTTTTATACTCGCGCAAGTATGAGGGCGGGCGGGGATATATTCCCAGCTTAGGTTGGCCAATGTGGAAGCAATTGAATAGTCATGCACCAAAATTAAAAATCTTGATAATCAGGACCTAATTTGGGAGTGGTATCATAGTCCAGGGACCAAAATTGGAAAAAACTCATGATTTTTTCAATGGAAAATTGGAAAAAGCAAATAGTATTATTTTTGTTGTTTGAATTTTGTGTATGGTCATTCAGGAGAAACATGGAAAACCCTGTGGGGTATGCAAAGGAAGAGGCTATTATACCTGTAAGTTATGCAAAGCAAAGGGTACAATACAATGGTCACCATTGTATGATCCTTTGGTGATTAACCCATGTGTTTGTCCCACCTGTGAGGGAAACAAGTAAGGCCATTTTTCTCTTCAAGTTTTCACAATTTCAGTGGCACATAAAGTTTTTATCTTTTAAGTAATAGTATAGGGACTCCGAAAGTGAAAATACTTCTGATGCGAACTGCTGTGACTAGTTATACATTCAATCAAATGCAATCATAATACATTCTGATTTGATATTATCACCAAATCACCAATCTTAATGTGCTATATTGGGAAATATTTTTACTATAAGGAGTAGTTTTATGGTTTTCCTTTGAGAATTGAGATCAATTGAGTTGGTATCTGACATTGAGAGTTGCCTGCTTGTTTTATTTGTAGGGTTCAGAAATGTCTGAACTGCTTGGGGTTCGGTCTTGTATAGGAAATGCAGCTGTTTGAGAATAACAGGTATAATCCGCCCTGAATTGAATCACTCTGTTTTGATATGATCAATGTATGGAACATATTGCTGCTAAAAATGCTGATTCTATCTAGTTATTATGCAGAGAGGCCATGAAAATGACTTTTCTACTGTATATTGTTTTGCATTAGAAAATTAAAATTTGCAATGAGACTATTTGGGGCAATCAGTTCTTCAAGCAATGAAACAATAGATGCTATTTTCTATCCAAATCTACTATTTGTTCGATCATTTTAAGATTTTCATTTTATGTGTCACAAATCTTGCAGAATAAACGAGTAGAGACTTGTGAGAAAATTTTGCGGGGAAAGGTGTGTGCAACGATCTTCATAGAGACTTCATACTCGACTGGAATCAAGAGAAGTGCAAGAAAGGGGTGGCAAAAAAGGTACTCGCCATATCATTTGAGGCTGGTTCAGATAGCTTTCGTGGTGGAGTTATGAATTTCACGGGACATTATCGTCATGACTCATGAGTTACTCTGAAGGTCCAAATAGAAGTAGGTGGAGAGATTACCGGACATGCTCAAAATATTCTCTCTGTGCATACAAGATAGTGCCAGAGGATGAACCAAGTCTCTTTCAAACCCAATTGCCTTGTGGTGTTGAGTCTTGTGAGTTGATGCCTTTAGACTCGACTAGGGTAACAAATAACTTTCTATCTAAGTTATACTTTTATTTTCTTGATTTATTATTCATTGGTCAATTTTGCTCTTTTTAATCCTAAACACTTCAATCAAATCTCGTTAATCGAACTAGACAAAAAAAAGTGTGTTATATTAAGCTTCCACTGAGGTTCGAACCTATGACTTTTCATTTGATGAAGCTACAATTATGCCACTCGACCACAAGATCTTTGGCAAGGGCTCTTGTAATTTAATATGGAGTAATATTATATTCAAACAAAATGTTTATTGTCAAAGGAGTGTGATTGAGTTGAGATTGAATAGTTAAAATTCAAAATGTGATTTGAGTTTGGCTGAACTATAATTTTTAGTTTGAGTTTAACTTAACTAAAACTCAAGTTATTCAAGCTCAATTTAAAATAATAATAATAATATTTTTTTTTTATTTTCTTACACAAAAGTAAATATCATAACTAAAGTAAAAAATTACATCTGGATTGTGGTCATTTTATAACTAAATTTGTAATATAATATTTATATTATATATAAAATGTATTAAAAATCATTAAAAGGTTGATTAAAAATAATTAAATTAATTTGTTTGATTACAAAATTGAATTTGATTTTTTTTTTGGGAAGGGGGGGGGGTCGAAATTTGGTTTGTTTTGTTATTTGAATTCGAACTTAAACTAAATGAGAAAATAATTAAATTGATTTTAAATACTTATTAAAAGGAATTTGAATAACTTGAGTAATTTGCATGTGTGGACATCCAAGGCACAAAACTAGAATCCAAGAAAGGGCAACATGCCACGTTTCATAACACGACTGAAACTTGAAAGCTTCTGCCGAGGTTTGGTTTTATTCTATCCCTAGCCCCTTGTCACCACCCGGTGGGGCTCACCTACAAAAGATAAAGATTGAAACACCCATCCCACTTTGTGGGAGCCAAAGTGGGACCTCATCAAGATCAAGATGTTGTGCCCAATTTGGCTGTGAAACCTAATTACAATTGATTATCCTTTATTTCGACAAGTTAATTACTCCCTCTGTCCTATTTTACTTGTCATGTTTACTATTTATTGGTCAAACAAACTCTTTCTCCATTGCTTATTTTTTTTAGTAATTTTTAATTATTTTTAAATTTGATTTTTTTTTTGTGTTTAATAGTACTTTTAATGTAGTTTTTTTTTTAATGTAGTTTCTAAATATATAAATTTTATATAATAATACTAAACTTAATATTGGTTTTCAAAAAAAAAACTTAATATTATGAAAATTTGAATTAAAAATAATTTCAGTAACCGAATCAGACAAACAAAATGGGACGGAGGTAGTACATTACACACATCAGTCTTGTTCTCAAGAAGCTGAATTCTTAACCTCAAGGAACCCCACGTCCCGGTCCTACAAAGCATTTGGTCAACTATACTTTCTTAACCTATTGAAGCACAAAGAGTCAATATTGCCTCACTGAGGCTCAATTTCATGACTTTCCATATAAGATAGTCACTACATGCCATTTGAACACAATGTGCATGTAGTTGCTCCACACTACTGTGGGTGAGACTCGATCTCGGGTCATTATTTTCAAACTTTACTATTGTGACCAATTGAGCTGGCCATGCGAGTAAATTATAGATAGATGTTATTAGGGGTTGATAACATAGAATAAAGTAGGTAACAATAAAACATGTGAAATTTGGAGTTGTGTGAGTTTGCATCTGTGCATGCACATAATTTATTCTGGAATTAAAGTAGCTGCCCAAGATATCTATACAATCAAATTATTAAAAAAAAATCCAAAAAAAGAAGTAAAGAAAAAATAATAATAATGGAGGAAAAGTTAGCATTCATACTTACGACCTCATTAATTGCATCATTCATTGCTGCATATTGCCTAAAAATGGAATCTATTGACATTCTGGTACAGCTTGCTGTCCATCCTAATCTTGTAATGGGAATCTCCCACCTCGGAATATGTCGCCGCCACCGTTGAAATTTTGACAATATGGTATCATATGATGCTTATATACTGCAAAATATATATCATGTTGTGTCATAGATTGGATGTGATGATAGAGATTAAACTAGACAATTAGAGCATCTTAATCAAGTTCTTTCGTAACAAAAATTCTTGATGACTCTCATTTTATACTCCCAACTTTTATTCTATTTCACAAGTTTTTTTATGTAAACATTTTTCTGCAAACTCGATGATGAAAATAACTGATCCTTGTTTGTCATATCAGAGAGTATAAGTAATAGAGTAGAATTTGAAATTATTCATAGTAGAACTCCTTTCATAATGAAAGAGATCAGAGATGAGAGAGAGTTTAAGTTGCCAATTGGATTTTTAGCTCAAGTGGCAAGTGAGCTCTCTTTGTGGGGAGGAATTTTGAGACAACCCGGGTTCAATTCCCACAAGTAACCCGGAGCAAACGTAATTAATGAGTATCATAATGCTTTTTTTGTCCTCATCTTCTCCTATCTCCTACTTGGTTGAAAAAAAATTACTAACAATCTTGCCTTATTCACAAAGTTGTTGCACTATGCTTCTATAAAAGTTACAATAGACAAAAATAGTCATGCCACAATAATACTAGGACCAAAAGAGGATGTTCGTTCTAAAAAATAACTAAAAGTGAATTGATAACTAAAAATAGAATTAATTTTTTTTTTTCAAAACATCAATTGTTGGTATCAATTCACTTTTAGTTATTTTTTAGAACGAACATCCTCTTTTGGTCCTAGTATTATTGTGACATGACCATTTTTGGTCCATATCAATAAAACCATTGAAATTTCGTAAAATACAATGTTATTTAGGTTTTCAATTACGATTTTTGTTTTAAAAAAATATAGCTGGTCATCACACTTTATATTTTTAAAAAAAAGATTACCAACGACCTTGTGGTCTAGTGGCATCCAGTTTATACTTCCACAGTTTCACATGGAAGGGGTAGGCTTGAGTATATTTTTAATTTTTTTATAAAAGAGAAATCTTCTTTATGGTTAAGCCACAAGATTGTCAAAATTAAATATGCTTACCGCGGAGAATATGACTTTTAAAAAAAAAAAAATATTCCGTATTTATTTTAATGACCGATTAACGAACTTTTATGCCCCACAAAATCTCAACGAAATATTTTTTAAAAAAATGTATAACTATATTCCCAAATAACTCCAGGAGGACACGTGTCCCAGAAGTCCATTTCAGTAAATATAATCAATCAGGGATGCCCAGTTCCCAGACCTTCATCTCTGTAAACTATAAAGCTTCCTTCACTCTCTGCTTCTCACTACCATTACACACATATATATACGGAGTACTATACATATATATATAGAGAGAGAGAAAGATACGCTTAATATATCCCTTTTCTAGAATTCCCATGAAAGAAAGATTCACGTATTGATCATTTCTAGAATTCCCATGAAAGACTCATCTGTTATTGTTCGGCGTAAAAGGAGCAACAAGATCAAGCTTCTCGTCAGCTTCAATGGCGCATTCCGTCGCCAACCGCCGGCCGGGAAACTGCGGTACACCGGAGGAGAGACAAAGATTATATCGGTCGACAGGAACGTGAGCTTTTCCAGACTGAAAGCCAGAGTATCGGATCTTGTGATGCAATCGAACGGAGTCGCCGTGACGTCGCCGTTTTGGATGAAGTGCCATCTCACGGATTCGCGCGAGGAAACGCCTCTGATCTCAGTTTCGTCGGACGAGGATGTTCGGTCCATGGTTGAGGAGCTGGAGCGCCTCGAGTTTTTGGGTAAGTCCACTAGGCTTTGGGTTTTTGTGTGCTTTGCCTTTGATTGTTACGCTTCTGATAACGGATTTGTTCAAAAGGGGGTTTCTAGTGAGGGTTTGGGAGGCGAAAATTTGATGGCACCTAAAAAGGTTAAGAAGCTTAGTGATAATTCTTTGAGAAAATTAGTGTTGAAGCAGCAATTGTTAGGGAAGAGACCGGATAGAATTAGGTGTTTCAAGGCTGATTTTGAGAATGGGAGTAGTGAACCTCCAGTTATAGATATAAGCTCTTCCATTGTTAGAAGTTTTAATCCTGGTAGTGACTTTTATAGGGTGAATGTGTTGGATTATGAATATAGGAAGACTGGGAATTTTAAGAAAGTTTCACTGTCATCCGGGTCAAAATCTCAGGCATTGAATCCAAAGAATGGGAACTTAATTACAGGGTTGAATTGTATGTCGAATGGTTTCTCGGGGCAGATTTTTGAGAAAGGAGATGGTGATAGTAGGTCTCTTGTGTCTGATATTGGGGTGGATGCAGTGTTGTGTAATGTCAATAGGGAGAATATTATGCCTTTTAGTGTAAAGAGCAATGTGGAACGTAATAGATTTTCATCGGTTTCTAGTAGCCATCAGTTAAACGGGAGTGGCAATCCACCTGCTCAGGGGAGTCAGAGAGTATTGGTTGGAGATCACGGATGCATTCGTTATCATCATTTTGGTTCAAGTGAGACTAGGAACTTTAGGGTTCATCCTTATCAAACTAGAACTCAAGATATTTTCAGTGAAACGGAAAATTTTGACAAGTTTGGATTGGATGGAAGACCGTATATTGGAAAGTATTACACAGGAATGAGGTCGAGTAAAAACATCTCGAAGCAGTGGTCTATTTCACATCAACAAAGAATTAAGGATGGGGAAGGAAAGATGAACCGCGAACATGATGAATACAGAAGTGGTCAAGTCTTAGTGAAGCGGGATGGGCAAGAACATGTATATGGAAATAAAAAATGTCATTTTGCTCATGACAGCATGGTTAATGACTCTTTATTGCCAGTGGATGACTATTCTGGGGCTACTAGTTCTAAGTTAGATTTTTCGCATGAACTTCAACTTCAAAGTTTTCTTCCAGATGTCCTTGGAATTCCTATGAATTGTGAATCTCTTTCTGGTATGTGCAACAATGTTGACTTGATGAACCAACAAGAGGTTATTAACATAAGCCGTTTCCTGGATAATCCATGTAATACTAGTATAAGAGAGTTGAGCTGCAATTGTAAGTTTTTGGATATAGGGGCAGGCTGTGAGCCCTTCAATGTTTTTCAGAATGGCACTGCACAAGAGAATGCCACATCTGCTATCGATGTGTCTCTCAA
>CM008333.1:19566356-19578707 GCA_002525835.2 Ipomoea batatas | reverse complement strand
TTCTTAACTTGTGAAAACAAGGCAATTGCATTGCCATTCTTTGTAGCTTCACGGTCAAAGCAAAAGGAAAATAAAAGAAGGTATTCCCATTACCTTCTTTTCAAATAGGGTTTTGATAAGAAGGTAATGGGATTGGTACTTTACATATATATGTCTAGGGTTTTTAAATGACACATTTTTGTCCAAATGATGTCAAATCTACTTATTTAAAGCAATGATTCGAAAATAAGAGCAATAGGCAGGAAAACAAGTAGTAACGCCATTTTTGTTTCAAACCCTAAAGGAGTATGTAGCTAAGTAAGATATTCGCCAATTAGATAAGAGGCTAGCGATAGATGAAAACCTAAACTAGCTAGACACTTTAATTTATACTACAACAAGAGAAATGTGAAAGGAAAGTTGAAAATGACACTTCTGTATATATCTTTTTGTTCTTATTTACGTGCATGAATTGCATTTTGATTTGTGCAATGAATTTCTATCACGTATCACGTATGTATGTACATACCAACGGAGAAGATTAATCAAAGAAGAACAATTCAAGTTTTAGGTGCATCTTAGCCCTAACTTAATACCACCCCACAATCTCTTGTGGAGCCGATGCAGGATCGTATAATAATAATGATGATGATGATCGCCAACCGTATTCAATGTCCACTACATAAAAGTAAAGTATTAATTTGAACAAAATATAATATATGAAATAGTACTATATATAAATTGCATCATTTGTAACCTAAATACTTTAATTTAGAGCATATGGGCAAAGTAATTAAAAAAAATTTCCCCATTCATGTGTATTAATATTGCCTCAGTGATAAAACTCGTCTTCTGACCAAAACTCATCATCTTAGCATGTTGAATGAAATTGGGATCTAAGAAACCATATATAGGTGTTTTTGGTTGCCAACCCAAATTAATGATAAAGATATCTACTCAAGATCACAACCAATCATGTATGTCATTAATGATCACAAAAAGAAAAACCATAAATTAAAGCACAATATGCAAGATTTGTTAAATTATATTCAAGCACAATAATAAGGAACTTACAATAATATAAAGAGTTGAATGCACAAATCAATTCTGTGAACTATAGTGAGTAGTACATATTACTGTTAGGGTGTGTTTGGTAACATGTAAAATGACTTCCGGAAAATGTTTTCCAAGTTTTCGGTGTTTGGCAACGTCCGGAAAATGTAGTCAACGGAAAACATTTTCCGTTAACCAAGGAAAATCAGTTCATTTTTCCGGAAAATGACTTACGGAAAAAATCTCCATAAGTCATTTTCCAGAATCGCCAAAATGAGTGTTTCGCATGTTCTCGGCCAAAACCAAGCCATATCACCATAACCGTGGACCTCCTAGGAAACCCGCCGGAAACTTGTGCTACGTTTTTTTTTTTTTTTTTTTTTTTTTTTTTTTTTTTTTTTTTTTTTTTTTTTTTTTTTTTAATTTTAATTTTTTTTTAAATTCTATATTTTAATAAATAACATTATTTTAATATTATTATAGCTTTTTATATTTTAAATAAAATAATTACAATTTTTAATTATACAATTTTACCTATTTTCCAGAACACACAAAGACAATTTTCCATAATACATCCAAACACTGGAAATGAAAATGTTTTCCGGAAAATGAATCATTTTCCAGAAGTCATTTTACTGCTTTCCAAACAGACCCTTAATCATTTTAGAATTTAAAAATATATTTAATAAAAAGAAACATTTTCTTCAAAATATAAGATAAAAGATACACCTACGTACGTTAACGTATAAAAATTTATCATTTCATATCTGTCTACATATATCAATTACTCAACTAATTTTAGCAATTATTTCTAACCACAAATCCAGTCATATACTTTATCAAAGTTCATTGTCAACTTTTAAAGTTTAGCTATTTAGGGAAACTTTGAAGTTTCATTCCGAACAATGCCTTTGACAGACGCCAAAAAAATCTAATGAATAGCGACGCAATTACGACATCATTTGCATTACGTACGGCAGTCGGAATTTGCCGATGAACTTGCAAAATAATAAGATTATTTGCTCGAATTCAAGCAAGGATAATATCATAAAACATAATCTAACTATTTCATCAATTGTACTATATAATATTATTATTATAATTTATGAAATTGAATCGTGAGTCTTGAATGCAAAATAAGTCTTATGGGTTCCTACTTAATTTTTGTATAATAAACTGTCTTAGCAACAGATAAATAAATAAAAATAAAGAACACAAAATAAAAAGAACCCGGACACAAGAAATTGGTAACGCAGTTCGGAACAATCTTTTTACGTCTGCGGGGCAACTCAATGTATACCCAATCCACTAGATGATCACCCAAAATTACAATTGTTGAAATTACACCACCAAGCTACACAAGGTTACATTATTAACCAACATAAATCTTCATCATTTTCGATTAATTGGATCTTCATAATGATTGCATACTGGGAAAACATTGCTGGAACTCTGTCTCGGAAACAGACAGACTGTCTTTGCCTTTGAGAACAATTTTAATGACATTATCGCATGCCTAAAATCACATATTAGGAAGTGTTTGTCATTATAAATAAATTTTAGAATTACGTATCTTTGACTCTGTTGTTTTATTTTTAATATTTTAGGTATAAATAAAAGAAATAATGTTGCATACTTGCATTATATTGTAAACTTAAATTAATTGTTACATACTTGCATTATGTTTTTTGAATTGGAGTTTGAAAATGGAGATTTAGATTGATTAAATAATGTTGAAGACTTGAAGTTTATATTTATTAATGTAAAATGTGTTAGTTTGTTTAAATTTAAAGTTAGACTATTAATTTTAAAATGGAGTAAACACTGAATTGTTTCCATCCTAAGGTATGTACTTGTTTATAACTGAAGAGTGATGTTGATTAGTTTCTTAATTTATCATTTAACAAAGCAATATATGTAGGATCACGACATAAAAGATCTACTTATATAAACACGAAGTGAAGCCGCCATTTCAATCAAGTTTATTGGCTTGGCTTGATACGTGTTTATGAAAACATACACAGACAAATGGTTGTAATAGTGTCAAGGAATCTGAGCGTTGTGGGAAAATTTTAAAACTTATGTGTATTGCACCTTCATTATTTCAAAGTGATTGAATGGTTAAAGGTTCATTCATCTATGTCAATTCAATGTAAAGTGTACAATAATAAGTGAAAGTTCAATAGCAAGACACTTTCATTATTTATATATGATCGAGTTTTGGGAATTTGTCTTGTGGCAATGCTAAATATATATATAAAATAAAATGAAGGAAGACAATTGTTTGAGATATATAATATAGTGATGGGTACGAACTTAAATTAAATTATATTCTAGTGTTGTGGAGTAAAATATTATTTTAACTTGGAATGAGTTTTACTACTTGTTAATCCAAGATACACAAGATAAAGTATATTTTCAGATCAGGTATTGCAGTATAAGTTCAAGAAAATTATGAGATATTTTCATTTTCTTTTTGCTCCTTTTGAATTATTTTGTCGCAATCCAAGTAATTTGTCAACTTCTTAAAGGTACACCTTAAAATTTGTCAAATATCCTTTCATACTTGCTTACCTCATCGTCATGTCTCAAATATCAATCATTAATATAATGATACTCATTTTTATATGTCATTGTATGTCTATTTGTCTTGTTTTCCAATTATTAGGGTGAAATGGAAGGCCTTGTTAGGTAATTATGTTAATAATTCGAGTATTCTTATTTGCCTATTTGTATTTGTATGTGCATTGAACAATGCTTCACCCACAATTCAAGGTCAGTCCTTTCAAGATAACAAACTTTGATATTTCACTAATTACATATAGAGAAAATTTGCTTGGTCTATAATTGCCCCATCTCCATGAATGTATAATCTTGTTAACAATTAAAGAAGATTATCTAACAGTTTTGGCTAATTATTTTGTGTTGAGTTGAAATTGAACAAAAATTAGACCTTTTTGGCAAGGCTATAAGAGTAAAACACTTATTTCATTGTTTTTTTTTTTTTTTGGTACATAAAATTTAATTGACAACAAACACAAAGATGTCTTCTTCTATCTGCATAGTAATTCCATATTTGATAATTTGCAAATTCTATAGCTAGCTAATCACACCTTTCTAGCAAAGAGACACAAAGGGGTTTTCTTATGCATAGCAAGTCCAGGCAAAGATTCGGTGTCAATGTCTTCTTTCTTCATCCAAGAAAGTAGTTCCCAATCAAATGCATAAAGAAGATTAGCAAGTGCGAGCTCTGCCGATGCAACCCCTGCTATCATTCCTGGACAGATCCTCCTGCTAGCTCCAAATGGAATGAATTCGAAATCATGTCCTTTGTAGTCAACGTTGCTATCAAGAAATCTCTCAGGATAAAACTCGTTTGGATTTTTCCAGTACTCAGGGTCCCTAGCAATGGCCCAAGCGTTCACAAAGACAAGCACTTTTGGCTTGATTTCGTACTCATCAATAGTGCATTTCGAAAGGGTTTCCCTGTTAACCAAGAGTGGAGCTGGTGGATACATTCTTAAAGTTTCTTTTATCACTGCTCCGAAATATGGTAGTTGTTTAATGTCGTCTTCATCTACTTTGCCTTTCTCCCCAATAAACCCCCTAATTTCCTGTTGGACTATATTCATCACCCTTGGATCCTTCATTAGAGCTGTCATAGCCCAGACTATAAGAACTGCACTCGTGTCCGTCCCAGCAATGAAAACATTCTGAATATTATGTAAAACAAAGAATATAAGGATAAATTTAACATGAACAAAATGCAAAAACATATAGAGGAATATAATGAAGCTAATAACACAAGCTGATGAGAAAGGAAATATGTTCGATTTACCATTAACACTGCTTTAATGTGATCCAAAGTTAGATTATTATTGCCTGAAGATGAATTCTCCTCCATCAATCCGAGTAAAATATCAATTATATCGCCATCCATTGATTTTGGCCTATTTGATTCTAGATGCTTGTCAATGAGTTCTTGGTAAAAACAATCAAACCCCTTGAAAACTTTCTCAAGCAGTGCAGCCTTTCCAGTTAACTTATCAATCCAACCAAATAACGGCAAGAAATCAGCAACTAGCGACCCTCCCGCCAACACTTCCTGAGCTTCATTCAACAGTTTGTAGAACCTCCTCTTTTCTTGCCCTTCCTCGTCGTACCTTAAACCAAAAGCAGACCGACAAATTATGTTGCTGGTTAGAGATATCGCTATCTCCCTTACATTTATTTCCTGATACGAGGAGGCAAGTTTGGATATGTGATTGATCATTCGGGAAACTTCATCTTCCCGGATTGGCTGAAACTGCTTCACTCTCTTGAGGCTAAAGAGATGAAGAACAGAAATCTTTCTTATCTCTCTCCAGTATTCACCATAAGGAGAAAACCCAATGTCCAGGCCATTGTAGGTTAGCCTTTGCTGGCCTATGAATGCTGGCCTGCTAGAAAACGCCAAGTCGTGTGTCTTCAAGGCCTCCTTAGCCATTGTTGCAGAAGAAATCACAACAGCTTCCCTGGAACCAAGTTTCATACGCATCAGGGAACCATACTTTTTCGAAAGTTTCCACAGGAAAACATGAAGCTCTGCACTATCAAATTGATGCAAGTTCCCAATGATTGGAAGCCCCATAGGGCCAGGTGGAGAACTTGGGGACTTTCTAATAATATGCATGCAAGTGGGAAGAATATAATAATAAATGAAAATCAGAGCAATAGGTAGAAAAACGAGTAGTAACGCCATTTTTGTTTCAAACCCTAAAGGAGTTGAGCTAAGATACTTGTCAATTAGATAAGAGGCTAGTGATGAAGACCCAAACTAGCTAGACACTTTAATTTATACTACACCAAGAGAAATGTGAAAGGAAAGTTGAAAATGACACTTTTGTTTATATCTTTTTGTTCTTATTTACGTGCATGAAAAGCATTTTGATTTGTGCATTGAATTTCTGTCACGTATGTATGTACATACCAGAGGAGAGAAGATTAATCAAAGAAGAACAAGTTCTACTCGTTTTACGTGCATCTCAAAAATAACGTTCTAAATCAAAAGCACATGCTGATTATTATTTGGTAAGAAAAAAATTCTGGACAGCTTAAGTACGACTCCACAATCTCTTGTGGAGCTGATGTGGGATCGTATAATAATAACTAGTTAGAACTCGTGTTTCAGGCGAATTAATCAATGCCCAATGTGCAAAATCGAAAATCAAAAATCGTATTTTGCGCGAAACGTCATTCCCAACAATAAATTAATTTGTTTTAATTTTTAAATGATATAAAGATATATAAATTTTAATTATCAATATGATACAATTATAATTCCAACACATGATAAAGACCAATTAAAATTTAATAGTACATTATTATATATACAAAAAAAAAAGTTGTATATATTGCATTAAACAATCAATTATTTAGGTCCAAAAGATAACAATCCATTTTGTCTAAAATTTGTGAGGGAGAATGGATGAAGAAGAATTCATCATTTCCCCAAACCTTCTCTAGTTCTGTTCAAATAACTTCTCTTGAATTACACTTGTCTTAGTCTTTAATGTTGCATCATATCATCAAACTTTAAATTTAGATCTTTTAGCAACATTCTTATTTCTAACTCCTTTACAACCTTTCTTGCCTCAACTACCTCTTCGATTTTGCCCAATTCCTACCTAATAATTTGTTAATATTCTTTCAATAAATGCATATATGAACCTTTTTGGACAATGTTTCCAAGCTCATTAGTTTCCGATAAGGCCATCGAAAAATTCCTACTTCTCTGCACCTTCTCTTAAACGATGTTTCCCCGATCTTTAGCTCATTAGTAGCTTCACACAATGGCAAATGTAAAAAACTTAATCATTTCCCTACTCAAATAACAATGTTTTTTCTTTACCCTTTCTTATCTATACATACATACTATATGTTTTTTTTTTTTTAAATAAAATTCCTCAACCATTGAACCATTCAGCCCTTCGAAGTATTTTTCAAAATCCCAGAAAGAGTCAAATTAGTGTTCATATTGAGAAGGCAAGAGAGATTAAGAAGAAACAAACAATATGTCTGATACAAGGATGATTCTAACATGTTGACGTAGATATATAAGCCTTAAAAATAGGTGAATATGAGGAAGAAAAAAAACAGTGATGGTTGTTAAAGTCGTAAAGTGAACAGTAACAAATTTTGTCTTCATTGTTAAAAAATAAAAATAAAAATAAATAAGAGGTTGCCTGGCATCGTTTATAGAATGTGTTATGCATGAGAATGTGTTATGCATGTGACCTTGATCCAGTGTCAACCGAAGTACATCATCGGAACTATAAGATAATTACCTGACCAACTTCAAAAGCGCGTCACAAAAGTCATAGAGAACAACAACAAAGGAGTAGGTGTCAATATGAAACACACTACGTTGTCAGGAAAAAAACCCATAGTAGGGCGCTTGTATTTTTTTTGCTTTAAGATATGTTAATTTCAATGTTGTGTTTTTTAATTGAGTGAATTCCATTTTTTATCTTTTATAGGTGACAATCCACTTTTATCCTTTTTTATTAGAACATCTCCATCTGGTCATAGTATTATTGTGGCATGACCAATTTTAGTACTCCAGCAACATAATCTTTGAAATATCGTTATATACAAAGACATTTCAATTTTTTTTTTTATACCAAGTATGTTGAACCGCTATATTTTTTATGTTTATTTTTTTTGAAAACATTCATAACTAAAGACCAAAATGTCATTGTTTTTAATGATATCTAAACTGATTTGTTGATAAAAGACCAAAAATGGTCATGCTACAATAATACTAGAACCAAAAGTGGGTGTTTTAATAAATAAATAAATAAATAAAGGACTAAAAGAAGATTGTCACCTATAAATCTAGGACTACAAATTGAATTAATTGTTCTAAAAAAAATTGAATTAACTATTTTTAATTCAATCATTATAAATGCAATTCACATTACTATCATCTTTTACTATTGAATTAAAAAGATTATAAATTATTTTATTATTAAAACATTAAGTTTATTGTTAAATTAACAATATTATAAATTATGATATTAAATTCTGTCATATAATTAAATTATTAAAAATCTACTTTTATTATATGCTAAATAATTAATCATCTCATTTAATAATTAAAAAAACTCATCATCTCCTGTGCGTATCCCATTTCATTTAAAGCACCTAAGCTCCTCATTACAACATACTTAAGAATTAAGATAAGCAGACATACGCCTCAACACAACATACGCCTAACATGCACTACATTTCAGAACACTGTTGCAATAATCCCCCGCCTAGGTCGCCTAGGCGCCTCTAAACCGAGGCGAATTGCTCCCTAGGCGCCCGCCTAGCGCCAAACTCTGGCGATTGGGCCGAGTTGGCAGCCGACTCAGCCGAATTAGGCCTAGTTAACTCGCCCAACTCGGCAGAGTTAGCTGAGTTAACTCGAGCGAGTCGGCCTTGTTAAATATTTATTATATGTATATATATTTAAATTTATTTATTTATATAAGAGAAGTAAGAGATACATAGATAATATAATATATTACATACACCCACGCAATTATTTTTTTTGTTTCTATAGGTCGTCGCCTAGGTACCGTCTAGGCACCGCTTAGACGCTAGGCGCTAGTCTACCACCCGACTAGTGCCTAGCGCCTACTACAACCATGTTTTAGAATGAGAAGCAAGCAAAACAGTAAGCTTATCAGTATTTTCTTTATTTTTGAAACCAAATCCATAAAAAGTTTATTATAATAAATAAGAAATAGAGTTATGAGGGACAGAGTCCTAATACAAAGTGCTTGCTTGAGAATCGGGCAGCAATAGCGAGAGCATGAGCTATAGTATTTTCTTTATTGTTGTCCACATTTTCATGTCCAATTCATTTCTTTTGTGGGAAAAGTAAGCTATACGTTGCTTATTACTACTAGTACTACTCTTTCTTCTCCCTTTCACCCTTATTTTCATTTATTTATCATTACATTTTTCCTACTTCTCCATCTGGTTCTCCGCGGCTTCTAATCATTGGGAACTTGCATCAATTTCATAGTAGGAAACTTGGTTAGTTGCAGATAAACGGTCATATATTATTTAATTAATTGAGTGATACTTTTGTATTAATCTTATAATCAAATAATTGTACGCTTTTAAATATTAGAAATGTTTATAATTTCATCTTTAATTTTATTATCCAAATATATAATAAAAAATTTCATTTGTACATCGCACGTGTATTGTACCTGCATAGCACGATCGCACGCGTAATTGGCAATTATTTGTTCAAATTCAAGCAAGGATAATATCAAAAAACATAATATAATCTATCTAACTCATTTCATCAATTGCCCTATATAATTAATATTCGTTGTTATAATTTATATAATTGTATTTCGATCCAATTACTTTGAATTTACGATTAACACAACTTTAATGTGATCCCAAGTGAGATTGACAAAAGATGAGTTCTCCTCCATCCATCAAACCCAGTAAACTATCAATTATATCACCATCCATCGATTTTGGCCTATTTGGATGTAGATGCTTAACATATACTTTTTTTTTGAAAATATAACATAAAATGTACATGATAACACATACAAAAATATCGTTGTATATCTTTTTTACATATATCAATTAATTTACTCAACTAATTTTATCAAATAATTTTAACCACACTTATATAATTTAACAGTTATCATCTGCAAATTTAACGTTTAGCTTTATAGGGAAACTTTCCACATGCTAATCATTTTAGAATTACGTATTACTGTGAGAAAATTATAAAACTAAAAATATATATTTAATAAAAAATTTCTTCAAAATATAAGATAAAAGATACACCTTAACATATAAAAATTTATCATTTCATATCTGTCTACATATATCAATTACTCAACTAATTTTATCAATTATTTCTAACCACAAATCCAGTCATATAATTTATCAAATTTCATTTATTTATCATTACATTTTTCCTGCTTCTCCATTTGGTCCCCCGGGATGTCCAATCATTGGGAACTTGCATCAATTTGATAGTGCAGAGCTTCATGCATGTCTTCTTGTGGAAACTTTTTAAAAAGTATGGTTCCCTAATGCGCACGAAACTTGATTAATTGCAAGCAAGTCATATATTATTTAATTAATTGAGTAATATTTTTGCACTAATCTTATAATCAAATAATTGTACACTTTTAAACATTAGAAATGTTTATAATTCATCTTTAATTTTATTATCTAAATATATAATAAAACATTTCATATGTGCATCGCATGCGCATCGTACTTGCATAGCACGTTCATCGTACGCGCCGTACATGCATAACACGCTTGGTAGTGTTTATATTGAAGACAAAGTGAAGTATATATAGGTATTTAGATATGATTGATTCCCTTTCGTTAGTGAATGTAAGAATATTTATATCGATATACAATTATATAAATTATAACAACGAATATTATATAGTGCAATTGATGAAATGTGTTGGATCGATTACGTTTTCTTATTTTATCATTACGAGCAAATAATTATCCAATTATCCTGCAATGTAAGGATAAATTTTTTTATTATATATTTAGATAATAAAATTAAAGAAATTATAATAATTATTAGATTTTACATAATAATAGCTTGGGAGGTAGTTTGGGTAGAAAGTTACAAATGCAGGATTTTGTTTTTATTTGTAATAGAGATATTACCTTGAATTTGAACACAAACTAAACCATTTTGGCAAAGCTATAAGAGTAAAACATATTGTTTGATTACAAACGGACCGAATTAAAGCACAAGTGAAATATTATATTACACACACAGTACATTTATAAAATGCATAATGAACGTGAAAGCTTATTAACAACAAACTTTTGCATAGTAACTTCATATTCGACTATTTGTAGATTCCATATAGCCGATCTAGATCTGAGCACTTTTAGCAAAAAGGCACAGATGGTTCTTCTTATACATAGCAAGTCCGGGCAAAGATTCGATGTCAATGTCTTCTTTCTTCATCCCAGAAGGCAGTTCCCAATCAAATGAATAAAGAAGATTAGCAAGTGCAAGTTCTGCTACTACAAGCCCTAATGTCATCCCGGGACACATTCTCCGACCCGCTCCAAATGGAATGAATTCAAAGTTTTGTCCTTTGTAATCGATGTTGCAATCAAGAAATCTCTCTGGATAAAACTCTTCTGGGTCTTCCCAGTGCTCGGGGTCCCTAGCAATGGCCCAAGCATTTATAATGACAATCGTTTTTGGCTTGATTTCATACCCCTCAACTGTGCATTTGGAAATGATTTCTCTGTTAAGTAAGAGCGGGACCGATGGGTACAATCTCAAAGTTTCTTTTATGACTGCCCTGAAATATGGTAGTTGTTTAATGTCCTCTTCATCTACTTTTCCTTTATCCCCTATAAACTCTCTGATTTCTTGTTGGACTTTATCCATCACCCTCCGATCTTTCATTAGAGCTGTCATAGCCCAGATTACCACAACTGCACTTGTTTCCGTCCCACCAATAAAAACATTCTGAATATTATTCAAAATAAACAATTAAAAAACTAAATTAAGGATAAATTTGAAATGAAAAAAAAAATACAAAACTAACCTAATTTAATAAAATACGTAGATCAGATCAAGGAAGGAAAATAAAATTTGAATTTACCATTAACACAGCTTTGATGTGATCCCAAGTGAGTTTGACTACCAAAGATGAATTCTCCTCCATCAAACCCAGTAAAATATCAATTACATCACCATCCATTGATTTTGGCCTATTTGGATGTAGATGCTTATCAATGAGTTCTTGATAAAAGGAATCCAGCTCCTTGAAAACTGTCTCGAGTCTTGCCACCTTTCCAGTGAGTTTATCAATAATCCAACCAAACGATGGGAAAAAATCAGCAAGTAACGACCCTCCCGGGAACATTGCCTGAGCTTCATTCATAAGTTTATGGAACCTCCTCTTTTCCCGCCCTTCCTCGTCGTACCTTAACCCAAAAGCGGACCTACAAGTTATGGTGCTGGTTAGAGACATGGCTATCTCGCTTAAATCTATTTGTTGGTAAGACAAGGCAAGTTTCGAAATTCGGTTGATCATTAGAGAAACTTCATCTTCCCGGATTGGCTGGAACTCCTTCACTCTCTTGAGGCTAAAGAGATGAAGAACAGAAATCTTTTTCATCTCTCTCCAGTATTCACCAAAAGGCGAAAACCCAATATCCAGGCCATTGTAGGACAACTTTTGCTGGCCTATGAATGATGGCCTGCTGGAAAACGCCAAGTCGTGTGTTTTGAGGGCCTCTTTAGCTATTGTTGCT
>CM008333.1:19499321-19510041 GCA_002525835.2 Ipomoea batatas | reverse complement strand
TGGTCCTGCTGCTGTCATATATCCTTAGTAGTGCATATATTCCAACTTCAATTGATTGTGCCTATATATGAACTTAAAAATATAAAATATTTCATGCATGCATGATTGTAATGATATGATATTGTGTTGTCCGGCAAATTATACCATGGACCAGGATCTATATCTATAGTTGACACATTCTGTAACGACAATTAATCGTTTTTGTACCTGTAACTATCATATTATGGGTCAATAATTATTAAGACATAAACGGTTAATTAAATGTACGGAATTTTTGTATTAAGATTCACAATGCAATATGAACCCTAATCAACAATGAGTGTTGTCTATGCTTGAGCAAAGAACAGGCCTGGTCCTGAGCAATGGCAGTTGTGTGCCTAGGGCCCATCTCTAAGAGGGGTCCATATGAGATATAAATATATGATGGGCCATTGGGCTTCCTCTTATATAGTTATATAGTTATGTATATTAAAAACGGAGTTGGGCTGCTGGGGGCCCATGATATATATTAAAATTAAAAAAGAAAAATAGAGGTTTCTTCTTCCGGACTCCGATGTAGGGATGGAGTGATGGAAGCACTTAGGGGTGAGCAAAATGTCGGTTAACCGACCGATAACCGATAACCGAACGGACCGAAAAATTCGGTTATCGGTCGGTTACGGTTATTACTTCTAAAAAAAATTCGGACCGATAACCGACATATAATATTATATACATATATATATTATTAATATATCTAAATTAATATATCAACCCATTAAGCATTTCAGCCTTTAGCCCAGACCCAGTAGTCCACTCCTGCATTAGCCCACACCTAAATCCTTTATCTAAATTCCTAATTAGCTAAATAGAGTAAATACCTAATCGCAATTGCAAATTTGCAATTCAGATTTCACTATTTCAGACATCCTCACTCCACTCGCTTCTCGCTTTCTTCGTTCTCGTCTTCTCCGGTCTCCACGTGACCACCGGACCACGCCATTCTCGACTTGACTTCCACAACCCACAGACCACAATCACCACTCTACGTTGTTCCACGGTACCACGACTTCCATTGTTTCAGTCTCTACGATTCACGCCTTCACCCCAACGCCTACACCTTTCGCCCAGTCGGTCGAGACTCCGGTCACCCCTTTCTGGCTTCCGCCCAGTGCCCCAGTCGGCCGAGAGCCCGAGACGCCGAGTCAGTCCGAGACTCCGAGTGTCCGACAGTCCATTGTCCAGGTAATTTTTTTTAATTTTTTTTTTCTGTTAGTATTTTATTAAGTGTAAATTTTTTATGAACAAATCATTCTATTGGTGAATGGGCAGTAAACAATTAATCTTTGGACTTTGGGCATTTATTTTGGTTTATGGCTTTGGTGAATTGGCAGTAAACACTTAATCGTATGTATGCAGTATGTATATGTAATTTTTGATTTTGAGTTTTGGATTTTTGCTTATAGTCGGTTTCGGTCGGTTTCGGTCGGTTACGATAGTAAAAAAGTAATGTCGGTTATTCGGTCGGTTATGTAACCGACCGACCGTTTGCTCACCCCTAGAAGCACTATCCGCCTAGCCCGTCTACTCGCGCCTACGTCGTCTCAAGAGGTCGGCCGTTCTCAAAGGTAAAACAATAACGCTATTAAAATTTCAAAAATCTCAATATCTCATACGCAAAATCGCAAATTAGCAAAAAATAAATTAGTGAATTTAGGGTTCTACACGACAATTGGCAGTCTACAGACTGCAATTAGTAATCTCTTTTAGTCCTTTCTTGAATTCTTGTATATTAATTTTTAGGAAATAGGAACCCGGAAGGCCGGAAGGTAGGGCTTGTGGCCTCTATGTAGCTTGGAGAACAACTGAACAATTACTATACACACACCCCTGATTTCTTTTTGTGCATTTCTAATTTTCTATGTGCATATATATACTAGTTTATGTTTCGTATAGATATATAATTATAATTATATTGATCATTGAGACTTGTGTTTTTTTCTTTTTCAATGTAAGGTTGTAAGCAGTAAGCATGAATAAGAATTAGGAATTGTGTTAATTGCTTCTTTTAATTTTAATTCTTTTAATTCTAATTGGAGTAATTTTAGTAGGGGCAGTACTCAGTAGCGGTAGGAAGTGAATTTAGAATGTGAAATCAGTCTTCTGCATAACGTATACTGTAGTAGGAAATTAAGAATTAGAAATTCTAAGTTAAAAATGCATTATGTATACTGCATAGGAATCCGCATGTATTATGTTAGTATACTGCCTGTGTTATGCATATTGGCATACTGCATAGCAGCATAGTTAAAAATGTATTGTATAGGAATTAGGAATCAACATAATGTTTATCAATCATAAGTTGTCTATTAATTCTATTTAGGATTCCTTGTATATAATGAAATTGTGTATTGAGAATGATATGTTAGATAATATTAATCTTGGAGATGTTATTTATTTTGCATCTAGGAAAGCACATAGATGTTTTCTTTAATTATTAGTTTTATATTTTTAACTTGTTAAAAATTTCTAAATTTTATTTTAAGTTAGTTGACATTAGTATTTTTGTACTCATATATTGAATTTAAAATTTAATTATAAACATTTATGTTAACTTTTGTACATGGTATAGGGCCTTTGTTTTTCATTTACAGGATTTGGACAAAAGGAAGAATAAGAAACCTAGAAATGGATGCAAAATCATTGGCGAAATCGAAAAGAGCTCATTCGTTACATCATAGTAAGAAGCATCAGCAACATCATTCGTCCAAGGGTGCCTCTTCTGTCCCTAGTGTGCCTACTGGTGATAAGAAACAAAGTGGAAAACAAGTTAAGGAAAAACCTGTACAGGGACATGGTTCTAGGGGGCTTCCTTCGAATTGGGATCGGTATGTCGAAGAAGGAGAAGAAGAGTATGGGTTTGGTTCTGAGAATATGGTTCCTCAAGATAGTGTGTCTATGGCTGCTACGGATGTTGTTGCGCCGAAAAGTAAGGGGGCGGACTATGCTTACTTGATTTCTGAGGCCAAGGCTCAGTCTCTGTATTCTTCACAGAGTGTTCCTCTGTTCGATGATGTTCTAGATGGTGATTCTCTTAATCTTTGTGGATTTTAGTTATTTTAACTTTGTTACTAAGAATTCTGTTTGCTTAGATGAATTGTTGTTTTAAATTGTGGTACTGAAGCTTCTTCATTCCTTGAGGATTGACTAAATTGTTTTTTAGATTTTTATCAGGGGCTTGGTCCATTGCTTTCTGTTAAAGGGCAAAGCATAGCATCATGGATTGGTGATGACAATTTTGGGTCAGAAGATAAAGGGCCTCCTCCAGATGAGGTATTTTTTGATTGACAATCTAAGAGCTGGCCTGTGTCTGTTGTTCTAAGCTGGAATGATTAATTGAACAAAAACTATCAACTTGGACCTTTTCATGTTATTGAAATTGACTTATTTAATTCTTTTGGCAATCTGAAGTCAAATTCCTTTCCTTGTTTCTCTTAATGTCTTGAAAAAGAAATAATTCCTCCTAAATCTTGTTTTTCTGGTTAGTTATATTGGTTTGGTGAAGAATCAGCTACAGTTATTTTTGTAAATTTGAAACTTAATTGGAATGTCATTTTGATGAAGGTTTCAAAGTTTCATACCGTCATACCTAAGATTAATAGAGTGTGGATTTGTAACTATGTAATTATTATGCAGTGTATTATGCTGCCACTAAAAGTCATTTAAAGATCTTCTAGTGGTACTATTATATTGAATAAACAGATTGATGATGCCAAACGACTCTGAGGATTAGTTAATTCATACTATGTGGAGTTAGGGTTTCTTTCATATTTTGGTTATTTCTGCTCTTTTAAAAGAGCCCTCGTAGTGCTTGTATGCCAACAAAGTACAGCCTGTTGTGTCTTCAATACCACTTGGATTTCCAAAGGAAGAAGACAGTGGATTATATAATAAAGCAGACATTAAGAAATGTAAAGGAAATAAGTAATTGCACTTAAGAAGTTAATTATATTCTGTTATATCTGTATCAGGTTGATCAGTACTATTTCATTTGGAGTATATATTAGATTTTGCATTCAATGGAATTTCAGACACTCGAGCATAAATTTAATGAAGAAGCAAGTACTGATACAGTCTCATACTAAATGCTGTAATCCTGTCTTTGCAGGCCTCTTTTCTCTCTCTCAATTTGCACACTCTTGCAGAACAACTTGCAAAAGCAACTCTATCAGAAAGGCTTTTCATTGAACCTGATTTACTACCTCCTGAACTGGTATGTTTAATTTCCTTCCATAATATTTAGAGTAAGCTGTTGCATTGCAGAAACAAACAATTTTAACCAAGGAAATTATACTTGTTATAAAGTGCAAAGGTGAGTAGGTGACTATTAGTTCTGGTGGTAATTATCAAAAAGCTAATTGAAAAGAATAGCCCCCTAATTTTTTTGCATTTCTTTTGATGTGTTATGCATATAAATATGCTATTTACCAATTACCAAACCAGGCTGTTATCTGAAAACATCATCTTTAAGACTTGAATCCTAGGAATTGTGTTGTTAACAAGGAAATGGCTTTTTACTTTCAGTAAAAGTATTGGATTACAACCTTACTGGTTATCAGTGTTTTTATAATAGCCTGTAATATGGTTTTGCTCTAAAGCTCATTCTTTTTTCCCCTCCTACATATTGTAGTGCACAGAGGAATTGCAAAAGCTTAGTGAGAACGAACAGGCTAAAGATAAGGCTGGAGTAGCTGAGGAAGTTTTTGATTCATTAGCTCATGGCAATCAGTTTGTTAGAAGTCCATCTAATACAGCTGGCACCAGCACCAGCAGCAGTACTAGTACGAGGGATGAGATATTGCAAGCAAAAGGAATAGGACAAACTGATTTGCCGAGGTACACTCCCGAAATCAATGTGAACACTGCTGCTAAGAAACCAGCACAATTCGAGGTAGCCAATGCAGAGGCAGAGCTTGACATGCTTCTCTGCTCATTTGCTGAAACAAAGTTTCTCGAGTCCAACAGAGTAACAGAGGAATCATGGGATAATTCTTTTTTGACACAAAATGATGTTTCATCCTCATTTTCAGAAAGGGGTTCATTGAGTCAAAAGGTTCCTTCTAGATCAGATGTAACAGACCCAGACCCAGGGTTGGGTGGAAGTGTGGCGAGGGATATGAAGCTTGACGATATTGTTGATGATCTACTCAGAGAAACATCCATTCTGACTAACAAAAACGAGGGATCACTGGCTGATGAGACAAGATCTGCTTTTCGCAATACCCCCTCTTCCTCAAACCCCGTCACCAAGTCTAAACTTACTGATGACTTCGATTCATGGTTTGACACAATATAACCGATCTTCAGCTTCTCTTGTACAAGGCCAGCTGTTTGACACCACATAACACTCTTTGAATCCAAAAAGGCAAAAAGCAGGGTTGCTAAGTGGTAAGAATGCCATGATGGTGAAAATATTTTTGGAAATGGGATGTTAATTTCTTAATTCCTACTTTTCTGCTTGTGAAAAGCTACAATATTATGGCAGGAATGATTCCATAACTATTTCTAAATTTCTAGCTTTATGCCTTCTAGAATGTGAGGCTGCCAAAACCATTTTGAAGTGGTAGAATGAGTCAACTAAATCTGCGATGCCATGGTATTTGTATGTAACACAAAAATGCTTAGTTAGACGTTAGGACAAAGCCATGGAAGTTTTCTGTACGAAAAGGACACAAATTCTAAGTTATCATGCGTATGAATAGCTGGGGTTGATTTTGTTACACAATCACACCCAACTTATTTTCTTTTCTTCTATCCCAAAGATCTCTTCTTTAGAACCTTCTTATTTCATCACATCCACATGTTACGTGCATTAAAATTTTTAATACTAAATTTTATGTCATCAAACATGGCTTTTTCTTATTAAAGTCGTGGAGATAATTAATAACACATGAAAAGTTGGAATTTGCAATTAGTGTTTGTCAATTCTATATTTCTACGTTACCAAAATTCTAATTTACTTGGAATTTGCTATATTTATTTATATTATCACAACTACGGAGTAACCCCAAGGACCCCCATGTTCCGGTCTGATCTGATAACTCAGCTGAACACAGAGGGTAGATCTTTATTTATTGCGCACAAAGTTGCTCTTACAGTACCGCTGGTGAGACTTGATTCATTGTCTTTCTTTTTAAATTTCATGCATGTGATCAACTGAGCTGCTCATGCGGGCATTACGCAATATCTTAATTATAGTCTTAAGCCAATTTTACAATTTCGTGCTGCACACACCTGTGCAATACATGATACGTCATAAAAAGCCAAAAAAAAAAAGAAGAAGAAGTTATTTTCCTTCTTTTTTTCATTCACATAACTACTAAATTAGGCATGCTTTCTTGATTAGGAGCACAACGTGATATCATGTGAATTTGCAAAACTCCCTCTAGTTTAGGTGAAGTACAAGTTGGATATGTCGATTTTAATGCACAAATCTTAATTTATTAGGATGGCAAGGTTAAAATAGTATTGGGGAATTTGAAAACATGGTAAATTAAGATTTCATAATGTAACAAATTAATTAGCAGAACATGTACTAGGAATCATTGCTAGTTGTTTTACAGCCATAAGGCCCCAGCCTGTTTCAATACCGGAGTCAACTCGCCGGAAATATGTGCCGCCATAATCCGTTCCAACCCCCCAAACAACCGGCCACCGATGAACACCGCCGGAAACTGCAACCCCTTCTCCGTCCGGTCAATCGACTCAAGCTCCTCAATCACCTCCTTCTCAGCCTCCTCGTCAATCTCGGTGACCACAGGGTTGACCCCCAGCACTTGTAGCAACCGCCTCACCACGTGGACCATGCAACACCCCCGCCGCCCAAACACCACCACCGCGTTCTCCGTAACCATGTTCTTCGCCCCGTCTTTCTCTTCCTTAACGCCCTCGTAGATCGACGATGAAGAACCGCCGGCTTTGTTCATCAACGGCGACGATTGTTTGCCCACCACTGCAGGCTTGTCTCTTGGCATTGTTAGCCATGTTTTGTACGGAATTGCTTCTTGCATAGCGATAGATGAATCCAATTTCTTCTCTTCTCTAGCTTTCTTGTAGATAAGTGCAGAAAAAAAAATAAAAAACCAGAAAGAAATTAAAGATGGTAGCACTGCACTTTGGTTTTCTTAACAACGCTAGCTAGCTTGTTAGGATATATATACAGATACGATGTTATTGTATATATATAATCTTGAACTGGACCGAATATATATATGTGTATATACTGGATATACAAGATATATATACAGATACGATGGAGAAGGGGGGTTAGAGGGTAATGTTGAGGTAGAGTTGGACGTCAACGGTACTACGTTACGTTGTCTCGCGCCGCTACGCGTTAGAAATATATGTTATTGCTTACGTTTCATATATGTCACTTTCTTCTCAATTCCAATCTACTTTGAACAATATAATATTTTAAAATATGTATGATTCTTTAAAATTTTTAATTAGCATTTTATATTATATAAAAAAAATAGAATTTCTCTTTTATTCCATGAATTAGAGGGTAATTATATATTTAGTTCATCTATTCTTTGAAATGTTCATTTTTGAGCATAAGTAAATACTTTATCATAGTACTAGTTTAGTTTGTGTGAGTAGTCGTGCACTCTCGTCCCTTAAGAGAGGTCGGGAGTTCGAANNNATAGTTAGCACTCCAAATTTTGTTATTCCATAATGCTTCATTTCGCGCAGACCAAGTAGCCCATAGCCTAGCAGCCATCTCTAGAGTTTTATGAGCATCATTACGTTTAAGATAATTTTCAACAATTTCAACGAATGAACCCCCAGCATGATCATCAAAAATATTTATACTTGAATAATGCAATTATAATATTTTATAATTATATTAACAAATAGTCAAACAGAGATTTAAATACTTAAATTATCCTCGAGGAGATCAATCTCTTAATAAGTTACAAACCGACAAAACTTATAAGAATATATTTGCTTATTTTATTAGTTTTTGAATTTTTTTTCTTACCATTGAAATTTGGTTATTGAGTTGGCGGCATTTAGTTGAGGAAAAAGATACGTTACTTTTTTTTTTTGAATACAACTGACCCTATTACATTGTAGTATCTGTAATTTCGAGATCTCCTCCACTGAGACTCGAACTCATGACCTCCCATCTGAGGGTGGCCACTACATGCCAATTGAGCACAAGGTGCTTGGCAAAAAAGATACGTTACTTAATTACTTTAATAAACAATTTATTTTAATTTTGTTGGAGCCCATGCTGTGTGCATGCTTGAAGTCATCCATTAATATCTTTAATTTACAAGTCCAATATGGTATGTGGATTTACAATTAATTTTTAAAAATAATTCATTTATTTTTTCTTCCCAAAAGGTTGAATTCTCAACCCCAAGGATCCCCACGTCCCGACTAAACACAGATGCTAGACCTTCGCTTACTGCGCACAAAGAACCCTTCACTTTGAAAGGTTGCTCCTACACTGCCATTGGAGAGACTTGATTCTTGATCTTTCTTCTCAAACTTCATCACAAACTGAACTGCCCATGCAGGCAATTCATTTATTGTCTAGTACGTACAGTTCTTAACTACAAAATTCTCACCTATTTTACTTCTTCTCCTCTTCCCCTCTTACCTATTTTACTTATTACGCAAATTGATTGTCAATGTTTAGGGTGAAGAAGCAATTTTAATGCTTTATAGCTTTCTTTGGCAACCTAACTTTCAAAGTATTGAATCAAATATTTCATGACAACTTTAACTTTAAAAAAAAAAGAAAAAAAAAGAGACCCTATGAAGGTGGATTTGACTATCTCTTTCATCAAGATCTATACTAAAGAGATAAATTTTCTTCTGGTAACCCCAACTAAATTGATCGTGCAGTTAGCTTGGTAATCACAAAATTTCAAATTTAACTTAATGTTGGAACTGTCAATTTGTCTTATTAGTAGTTTGCGCATACCACTATAAGTGACAGGTTGATTTTAAATCTTCTTAGGTTGATCTACATTCTTGTGGTCATTTGTGGGCTTGTGGCTATGATCATAAGGCACAATTCATCAACACACATTCAAGTAGAGACGGTAAATTTTATCGTAAATCAAAAATAAGTTATCATATCATTCAGTAATGATTGTCATAATAGTCATTAATTGTTGCTTTAAGAAAACGTAATATTTCGAAGCTGAGAAAAAGCATAAAAATTATTCAACTAATCTCAATGTTTAATATGCCAAGACCTTATGATCTAGTGGTACCCGGTTATACTCCCATGGGGTGGGTTCGAGTCTCAGTATCGATGATATTGACTCTTTATGCGATATTGCATTGTAACAGAGTCAATAGTACTAAAAAAAAAAGATGATTGTTTAATAGAAATGACTAAAATAAGTATGAAATTTATAACTAAAAATTTCTTTAGACAAAATTAGAAATTGAGAACTAAAATAATAAAATTAAGGAATTATTTAAAGTCAAGTCTAAAATATAGAAATGATATTGGTCATGGTTGGAACTTGGAAGGATTGGATAACGGAGTGAGATGAAGTAAAGAATAAAGAGGTAGAGAGAAAATCAGTTCTTATATCGTGGACCGTGGTTCATAATGCATTGTGGACCGCAGTCCCCAAAACGACGTCGTTTTGATTAGTGAAACAGACGGATGAATTCGCGTCACTCGCTTTCTTTTCATATATACTACACTTTCTTTTCATATATACTGCACTTTCTTTTCAACACAACTACAGTTACTTTTTGATATAATTTGCGAGAGAAAACGGGAAAATCGTGGGGGTGACGGTGACGGTGACGGATAGGGATGGGGATGAGTGATGAGAACGTCAGCAAGAGGACAAGTGGGATGGCATAGATGCGGACGTAATCAGCGGTCGATCTGACCTCAAGAAAGGGGCCCACAACGTGGCATTAACAACGTCGGTCCACGCCTAAAAACGTGGGCTGTTCTCCTTTACATTTACCACGTACCCAGTGACATTTGCATCCGCTAAACAACAACCATCCTCACGTACATCCTATAATAATTTCTCATTCGGTGCACCTATACTTCATTTTTCATATTTTACTTACTTTTTTTTTAAAAAAAAAATAGGTATAATATTACGTAATGATGATGTATTTTTTTTAAAAATATTTTAATTTAAATCTTTTTTTAGTATCTTTCAATTTCTTATATTAGTTTTTTTTTAATGTTTCAAAAAAGTTTATTACTGTCGATTTCTTATATTAATTTAGAGTTAATTCCACTTTTAGTCATAAATTTATAAATAACAGTTCACTTTTAATCTTTGATTTTTTAGAATATCTCATTTGATCCTAGTATTATTGTGGCATTATCATTTTTTGCATCGACCAACATAATTGTTGAAATGCCATTAAATACAAAGGATATTTTGATTTTTTTTTAAATACAAAGTGGATTGATCCGCTATATTTCATTTTTATTTTCTTGAAAAATATTCATAATTTACGGAATTCCAATGATTTTGTTGACTGATGTCAAAAAATAATCATGCCACAATAATACTAGAACTAAAGGGGAATGTTCTAATAAAGAATGACTACAAGTGGATTACCATATATAAATCTAGGATAAAAAATGAAATTAACTATTAATTTATTACTGTCGGGAAGAAAATAAATTATTTTCCTCAATAACTTTTTAAAGTGACGATTGTTTTTCTTTAAA
>CM008333.1:19454645-19465167 GCA_002525835.2 Ipomoea batatas | reverse complement strand
ATTCCACAAATTTGTAGAAATCATCGCATTATTTATCACATCACACATTTAACAAAGTTAACAATCTCCTAAGGATCGGACAAATTAAACTTCAACTGAAGACGACCTTAATCCCAATATACAGCCTGAGATAGGCACAGTCTAGTTGTTAACTAAGGAAAGAGTTGAATAAGAGACCTTGATCCAAGTTGAGTTATTATATAATTGGTAAAGCCCGCATCATTGAAAAGCTTCACCCATTCTTTTAATGTTCTCTCTCGTGCGCCATAATAAACCATCATCAGAAAATCCATGAAAAGTTGGGTTTGAATTGACTCATCATCTCCATTTTGGGTGGCGCCTAAAATCACATCAACAATTATCACCTTTCCTCCATTTTCTCTCTTGGGAATTGATTCTTTACATTTCTTCAGTATTTTAACACAATCCTCATCATTCCAGTCGTGTATTATCCACTGCTTTTAACTTATCGTATCAGATCATTCAACCATTTAATGAATTGAATTAAAAAAGAGTAATATTATTAATAAAATTAGACCTGGCTGGAAATTCATTCTTTAATGTGTTACCTTTAGAAAAACTGCATGAGCAGGAGGTATGGCCTCGAACATGTTTCCAACAACATAGGTCAAATTCTTGGTCCCTTCCAACCCGGCAACCACGTGTGGAAGATCCAAAACAGTACACTTCATATCCGGAAACTCATCGGCAATGGCTCTGGCCGCCATCCCGGTGCCGCCTCCGACATCTACTAGGGAATCCAACCCCTCAAAGACTCCCCTACAATGCTTCTTGATCAAACTCATCAAAAGTAGGGTATCAAAGGCCATGGCTTGGTTAAAGTAACGGCTGAGCTCCGGATCCTGGGCTGCGCTGTTTCAAAATGTTGTCCCGTGAGCCGTTTGGAACGGCGTGGGATCATCGTTGTGGAACCACTCACTGACACGGTGCCACGGGCCCGTAAATATGGTATATGAGCCTTTCATGAAAGGTGCCATACAGAAGGGATGGTCCTTAAGGAGAAGACACGAGGGAGGTGCGAGGGCATACCCATCTTTGGCGTCGAGAAAGAAGCCGGCACGGGTCAAGAGGCGCATGAGGCGAGCAAGGTGGTCGGCTTTTGCGTTGTTGATGCGGAGGGCGTGGGCCAATTGTTGAAGCGTGATGGGTCGACCGTGACTGTGAATGGTGTCTGCTATGCCTAGCTCAACTGCACATATGAGAGAGACAGAGTTTATGAAGCTCAAACTGTGGTTCCATATGTGAGTTTGGGCGTGAAGGATCTCATTCTCCTGCAATTCCATTTTCCAACGAGGTGTCCAACTTGGATCAAATCTATATAAATTTTATAGTAAGTATACTGCTACTATATATAGTTATAAGATTAAAGTCAAATTTTAAGAGCAATTAATTTTATAGTACCGGAGAAATCCAATAATGTTAAACGGAATTTCCTTGGATAATCTTTGATTAATTTACTTTCGCGAGTTACGTACGTTGTCGACCCTAAGCCTGCCACATTAATACATTATCAAGTAGCTAGTCCTTTTCTAACATAAAGGCTGCCAAAGTAAAAAGGACACAACCTAAATTATATTTTACTAATTAAACAATAGATAGAGTTGAATACTTATCTTTTATTTAGTTCTTAATTATTGATTTATGGTCCATGGATAGAAACGGATTGGCGTATATGATTAGTGACTCTGTCCATCACTTGACCTATGACCTTTATACTATCTCGATCTACTTATTCTTACCTTAAACTTACAATGGATTCACACTCTACCTCACAAGATGAGGGTATCCACAAGGGGAACAACATTTTATTTCGTTATAATTTTCCAAAAAAAAAATCATAATATTTATTTACATATCATAAATTAAAATTCACTAATGTATTAAAACATAAAACAATAAAAATATTTAATATATTAACTTAATTTTTTTTTTAAACAAACATATCTATTTGAGACTAAAAAAAAAAAGTAAAATTTAATGTGGGTTATAATTCTTGTACACTTATAACTAGTCAATCTTTTGTTTATGCTTGACGTAGCATAGCATTATGGATCTCGAATCGAAACGACGAGTTACAGAATTCATACTCGTAAGGTATAAAATTTTATAAAACAAGACAAAAAATAACAACATAAGACACATACACATGTTATATATTTACTTATTTTTCAAACGATAAGTTGAAAACTTGGAACCCAATAAAATTATAACTATCGCAATATGAAGATACATTTATCCTATAAGTTATATTTAATCAATTTTTTTTTCAACCTTGTGGCTGTAGTTTAGTGGTAAGAATTTCACGTTGTGGCCGTGGAGACCTGGGCTCGAATCCCAGCAGCCACAAATGTGTGTAGTGTTTTTTTTGAAACTTTAGCTTGAGGTGATGACCTGTTAACAGAATGCATGAGGATTGAGGACTACTTTTGCCATCCAAAAACTGGACCCTTTATTCCTAAAGTTGTGTTCTCCCTCCAATGTTTCATTCCAAGACTACAATAGTAGGAAAACAGTTGGGAAGTTTATTATTTATATGTATATGCATGGCTCATTATTTGAGAATGTACAAATCAATTAAAGGTTAATTATTTAGGCATGCATATTCTAGGCTCATGTCATTTTTGTTGTACATGAGCTTATTATTTGTAGAGCATAGTTGAACTTATTCAGCACATTTCACTCTCCTTTACTTAGAAATACAATACAGTAATCTAGGTTTACTATTTGTATGGGTAAAATTCACTATTTGTGTGAATGTGTTTTGATGAGTCCATAGTAAAATTTGTCAAGTAGGATGGGGTAGGCTTTGATTTTTAAGGTCAAACAAAGTAATGGGCTTTAGTCAGGGCCGACCTTATCATTTTATGGGTTCGGTACATAACAAAATAAAAAATGCGATATAAGAAGTTAGCTTATATTTTCATATGTAAAACAGCTCAATAATTCTGCTTCAATAGATTAGCACATTAAATAAGTATTATGTGCAGTGTATGTATAAACCTTATTACTCTTGATTTTTAGACATTTATAACCAGTATGCAATGTCTTTTGTTTATGCTTGAATTATCACCATGGTTAATTGTTAATTTTGTTAGAATTGTATGATTTAGTCATTGTATTAACATATAACAATTAACCACCAAATACAAGAATGTCACCATGGTCGAAAACACCATCCCATCTCCCATTGGAAAACCCTTGTCCCCTCCTAAGTCCTAACTCCTATTTTCAGACCTTCCCACCGCCAAAACTTATATATCTCAAATCTCCATATATATTCACCACAACGACCCTAACTTCTCCACCATCGAAAAACAATGCTTCCACAATGGTCACAAAATAAAGCCTCCTCAGTAATAACAAGACCAAAAAAAGACAAAAAGTCCCTTTCAAAGAAAAAGGGTAAAGGAAATAGAAAGAAAAACAAAGGAGTCTTGCCCTTACAAAACCTTCCCAACATCCAAAAGATGGGCCATGGAAAAAAATGTATTTTGGACTTTTAGTTAAGGAGTATAATTTAATATTTTAGTAAAGGTTAAAAATTGAATAAAAATGGAGAGTATGTATATCATTGCACTATTTTAATTTATTTATTTAGTATTTTTTTTCATAATTATAGATTTTTTCCTTTCAAAAAAAGAGAGCACATATACTAATCGTATTGATCAGAGAATTATAATAATCTTTATTAAATAAATTTTTATTCCACAAAGGTGTACCTTTGTAGCAATCATGGCATTATTTATCAAATTACACAAGTAACAAGGTCAACAATTGATCAAGATAAACTTCAACTAAAGGAGACATTAAGCCCAGTCAATATATATAACTAGGGATGGGCCAGTGCAGCTGGAGCCTGGAGCCTATTAAGGAAAAAGTTGAATAAGAGACATTAATCCCAGTTCAGTTGTTTTAAAGTTAAAAAAACCAGTATCATTGAAGATCTTAACCCATTCTTTTAATGTTCTCTCTTTTCCACCATAATAAACCATCATTTGCACATCCAAGAAAATCTGGCTTTGGATTAACTCATCATCATCTCCATTTTGGGTAGAGCCCACAATCATATCAACGATTATAACTTTTCCTCCCTTTTCTCTATCCGAAATTGCTTCTTTACATTTCTTCAATATTTTAACGCAATCTTCATCATTCCAGTCGTGCATTACCCGCTGCTCCAATTTGTAGTATTAGATGTTTATCATACAATAATTTAATGAATTGCATATAATTAAAAAGAGTATATATGGTAGTAGAATTAGACATTTGTACCTTGAGCAAAATTGCTTGTGCGGGAGGTATAGCCTTGAACATGTCTCCAGCAACATAGGCCAGGTTCTTAGTCCCTTCCAAGCCAGCAACCACGTGTGGAAGATCCAACACACTACACTTGGTATCCGGGAAATCATCGGCAATGGCTCTCGCCACCATCCCGGTGCCACCTCCGACATCAACTAGTGAATCCAACCCCTCAAAAATTAAACTTCGCTACAATATTTTTTTACCAAAGCCATTAGAAGTAAGGTATCACATGCCATGGCTTGGTTAAAGTAATGGTTCATCTCCGGGTCTTGACTTGCGCAGTCCCAAAATGTTCTCCCGTGCGCCGTTTGGTACGGCGTGGGATCATCGTTGTGGAACCATTCACTCACACGGTGCCATGGACCCGTAAATATGGTACTGCTCGCCCCTAGCACGAAAGGTGCTAGACTAAAGGGATGATCCTTAATTAGAAGACACGAGGGAGGCCCGAGGGCATACCCGTCTTCGTCCTTGATTTTGGCGTCAAGAAAGAAGCCAGAACGAGTCAAGACGCGCATGAGGCGAGCAAGGTGGTGGGCTTTTGCCTTGTTGATAGCGAGGGCGTCAACCAGCTCTTCAAGCGTGATGGGTCCACCATGTTTGTGAATGACGTCTGGTATGCCTAGCTGAACTGCACATTTGAGAGAAGATGAATTTATGAAGTTGAAAATATGGTTCCATATGTGAGTTTGGGCACTAACAATCTCATTCAATTCCTGCAATGCCATCCCTATTTTCAACAAGCTTGCTAGTACTAATTTTGCTACTTGCATTATATTATCATCACCTCAATTATATATATATAGAGAGGTGTCATCATGTGCGGCCTAGTCAAAGCGCAATATATATATATATATATATATATATATATATATATATATGTTGCAAAAACACCATTCTACGTATTAATAAAATCGGACGTAGATTAGTACGTAGAATGGTGTGTAACTATGTTGTGGAATGGTGTGTTTTATCGCTACATTTTAGTACGTAATATAATGTGTTTTGTAACATATATATTACACGTTGATTTGATGACTTATCTGATCTAATGGTTGAAAATAAGCAGCACGGTCACAGCTAATTAATCAGCAATATATAGATTGAGTATTTGAGTACGTTATCTATTTAATTAATTATTTATTATGAAAAAAAATTATATTCAGCAATTTCACTTATATCTTTTGTCCCAATTTGATGGATTAACGGTAGGCCAGAAAACCTGTTTTTGAATGTTTGATGTATAATTGTATACATAATAAGTTAAATATATAATTCACACGAAGATATTTTTATTATTTTAGGTGTTGATAATATGTGCGTGCATCAATCAAGTGCAATTCAACATGTCAATTTGGATTTGTAGAAACTCATTCTCTCTATTAACTCCAAAACGATTGTGATATTGTACCTACCAAAAATCACTAGAAAAAACAGAGCAAATAAATATGGCTTTAGGCTAATCTTTTTTAAAGAAATGTAGTGCATTGCTAATGTGTGTGTGTAGTGATAAATTTGTAAATAATAAATTAATAAAAAACTGCCACACTTTTTAAACAAAAGGGGCGCAATTTCTTTTTTTTTTTTAGCATCAAGATTTTGCGACCCTTTCGGGAAGAAAGCATCTCATAAAGTAATGCGAATTTTTATTTTTTACGAGTGTAGTTGTGACCCTTTCTATGTAGAAAGGGTCGTGGATACCAAACAAACAAACAAAATATGTTTACCTTTTTTATTTAAAAGGTCATGGATTAATCTGATCTGTAAAAGGGTGAAGGGACGCGAAAAGCTCGGTACAAGCTAGGATTGCAGACAAGGATTCACCTTGCATTGTATATTATTTTATGGCAAATAATACCATGGGTTGTATACTATATTTTATGGCAAATTGTACCATGGGCAAAGATTCACCTTGCATTGTTAATCTGATCCAAAAATTATGTGTATGCAGTTAACATATTATGTGTATATAAACAATAAAAGGTGGACTATGATCCATGGTATAACAATTGCCATTTTATTATATTAAAAGACCTCTAAAATCTATCCCATGCTAATCTATTTTTGGCTCAACCCTGATTGTAGCCAAAAATGGTAATGAATATTGTTCTACACCAAACATTAGCAACATATAAACACAAATAATTTATAAGCTCAAGAATAATAATTTGTGTTCATAAGCATAAAAATTCACAACACAAAGACACATAAATACGTAACATAAGACACAATTACTAATTTGTTTCATGTACAGAATTTCATAACACAAGATATAAAAACTCACAATATATATAAGACACATACACATGCACCAGAGTCCACAGTGCACTGTGAACTCTGGTCCATATATGATATAAGGATTGTATCACCATGGTTAATCGTTAATTTTCTAGAGTTGTATGATTAGTTATTCTATTAACAATTAATACTAGTGTTACTATACATGCCCATTGATGCTAGGAACAGTATATAATTTTGAACCAAATTTGGGCTAGTTGTAATTAAAAATAAGGTCTTGCCCTTTAAACCCGATTTAGTACGTTCAAATGATTGAATTGAAAACTTGGAACACAATAAAATTATAACTATTTCAGGCATGCATGAGGACACATTTATACCTATAATTAAAAATTAATCAACATTTTTCACAATTTTGTGGCTGTAGTTTAGTGGTAAGAATTCTACGTTGTGGCCGTAGAGACCTGGGCTCGAATCCCAGTATTTTTGCAAGTTTAGCTTGAGGTTATGACCTGGTAACAGAATGCATGAGGACTACTTTTGCCATCCAAAAACTGGACCCTTTATTCCTAAAATTGTGTCCTCCCTCCAATGTTTCCAAGCCTACAACATTTAGCAGCATTAATAAGTTGAAAGGGATAACAATATTTAATGATTTTTATACTCATCTAGGACTCACACGGTCACACCCGTTCCAGTATGCAGGGTCGCCTACGGCGCAAAATGAGGGGTGTGTAGACTACCTAGAACTAAGCCCCTATTAAGTTGGTGAAGTATGGCCAATGTTTATTAGGTGGAACATGTATAGATATATTATTTTTATGCATATGCTAAATTATATTTAATGCATATGGTACATTATTTATATGTAAAAGGTAAATTATTTTTATACGCAAGTTAATTATTTGAATGTGTACAAAATAGTATGAAAACAGTTTGAAGGTTCATTATTTATATGTATAAGGTTCTCTATTAATGTGTATATAGGATTCATTATTTGAGCATGTACAAACTAATTGAAGGTTACTTATTTATGCATGCATATTTTATTCTGCATGTGATTTATTATTTGTAGAGGGCATCATAGTTGGACTTATTCAGCACATTCCACTCCCTTTTATTTAGAAATATGATATAAAATTCACTATTTGTGTGAATGTGTTTTTTTTTTCTTGCCTCCACTGACGCTCAAAGCCACCCCATCACATATGGGGTGCAATCGGATGCCACTAAACCACAAGGTCTTTGGCTGTATGAATGTGTTTTGATGAGTCCACTGTAAAATTTGCCAAGTAGGACGGGGTGAGCTTTAATTTTTAAGGTCTAACAAAGTAACGGGCTTTGGCCAAGTCCGACCTTATCACTTTATGGATCCGATGCATAGCGAAAAAGAAATGTCATACAAGAAGTTAGCATATATTTTCATAATTAAAATATAAATTATATAAAGAAAAAATATTAGTGTCAAATAATTTGAAATAAGGTTTACATGTTTTTCACAATTTTATTGATGGATGGTAAATTGGGCTGGCCAAATAAACTAGTCAACCAAAGGGGTATGAGCCACATGGACCGGCCCAAGAAGAAATGAGCAACTTGGGCCTATTCAAATTTTAATAGGATTTGACTTATTATTCATAATGTAATAAGGATTGAGCTCATTATTCCTAATGTAGTAGGACTAGACCCAAAATGAGAAAGTCTATGGTTTCTATTTCTTGTAGGACTCTAGACCCAAAATATGTATAAATAAACTCCCATACATGGGGAAGGGACAAACAATCTTTATTACTTACACGCAATTTTTAGCAATACCATACTTAAATTCTTTCCATATTTTATATATTTTTCATATACTCGTTATTTTAACGGTTGTGTTGGCTAGTCATTGACTGTTCAAAAGTCATAAAACGAACATTGACGGATTTTGTTGGCTAGTTGTTGACTGTCCAAAAGTCATAAAACCAACATTGACGGGTTGTGTTGGCTAATCATTGACTGTTCAAAAGTCATAAAATTAACATTGACGTCGTCTGCAGGGAAAAGATGGACCATGTATTTTCATTGTGTTGATTAGTTGTTAACATTCACTGTCCGTAATCCTTATCTTGAAAAAGACAAAAAGTCCCTTTCAAAAAAAAAGGGGGGAAAGAAAAACAAAGGATTCTTGCCCTTACAAATCCTTCCCAACATCCAAAAGATGGGCCATGTATTTTGGACTTCTAGTTATGGAGTATAATTTAATATTTTAGCAAAGAGTAAAAATTGAGTAAAAAGTGATATCATTGCACTACTCTAATTTATTTAGTAATTTTTTTCTTTTTTCTCATAATTATAGATTTTTTCCTTTAAAAAAAAGCATATATACTAATCATACTTTTTTTTTATTGGTAAATTTACAGGGTATTTCTCTCTCCGTACGTTCGCTCCGGGAGGCACGTGAGCTGGCTCAGGGGGAATCGTCACTTGTGGGAATTGAACCCGAATTCTCCCAAAATTCCTCCCACCAAAGAGAGCTCACTTGCCACTTGAGCTACCCCACTGGGTTTATACTAATCATACTATTAGTACGGGATCCGAGTATTATAATAATAATAATAATATTAATTAAATGAATATTTATTTCACAACGGTGTACTTTATAGCAATCATAGAATTATTTATCAAATCACACAAGATAACAAGGTAAACAATCATTCAAAATAAACTTAAACTAAAGTAAACATTAAGCCCTGTGAGCATAAATATAATATAAACATAAATATGCAGTTCAACTATCAGTTTAGACTTTTAGTTGGTTGGAGCACATGCTTCAATTTGATGCCAATATAGCAAGGGATGTGCTAGTGCAGCTGCGAGCCAATTAAGGAAAAAGTTGAATAAGAGACCTTGATCCTAGTTGAGTTATTTTATAGTAAAAAAACCCAGCATCATTGAAGATCTTAACCCATTCTTTTAATGCTCTCTCTCGTCCACCATAATAAACCATCATTTGCACATCCGCGAAAATTTGGCTTTGGATTAACTCATCATCATCTTTGTTTTGGGTAGAGCCCACGATCATATCAACAATTATAACTTTTCCTCCATTTTCTCTACCAATAATTGCTTCTTTACATTTCTTCAATATTTTAAGGCAATCTTCATCATTACAGTCGTGCAGTACCCACTACATACTCAAATTTAATTGTAGTATTAGACTATTAGATGTTCATCATCATATCATACAAGAATTTAATGAATTGCATATAATTAAAAAGAGTGTGGGAGTAGAATTGAACATTTAATTTTTACCTTGAGAAAAATTGCTTGTGCGGGAGGTATGGCCTTGAACATGTCTCCGGCAACATAGGCCAGGTTCTTAGTCCCTTCCAAGCCGGCAACCACGTGTGGAAGATCCAACACACTACACTTGGTATCCGGGAACTCATCGGCAATGGCTCTCGCCACCATCCCGGTGCCACCTCCCACATCTACAAGTGAATCCAACCCCTCAAAAACATCGCTACAATATTTTTTGACCAAAGCCATTAGAAGCAAGGTATCACATACCATGGCTTGGTTAAAGTAATGGTTCATCTCCGGGTCTTGACTTGCGCAGTCCCAAAATGTTCTACCGTGCGCCGTTTGGTACGGCGTGGGATCATCGTTGTGGAACCATTCACTCACGCGGTGCCATGGACCCGTAAATATGGTACTGCTCGCCCCTAGCACGAAAGGTGCTAGACTAAAGGGATGGTCCTTAACGAGAAGACACGAGGGAGGGCCGAGGGCATACCCGTCTTCGTCCTTGATTTTGGCGTCAAGAAAGAAGCCAGAACGAGTCAAGACGCGCATGAGGCGACCAAGGTGATCGGCTTTTGCCTTGTTGATAGCGAGGGCGTGAACCAGCTCTTCAAGCGTGATGGGTCCACCATGTCTGTGAATCACGTCTGGTATGCCGAGCTGAACTGCACATTTG
>CM008333.1:19387819-19398648 GCA_002525835.2 Ipomoea batatas | reverse complement strand
CGCCGCTATGACCGAGGGGTGTAGCCCCGTCTTCGGCGGCTCGGCGGACTGATGGGCGCGGGCTGCGGCGGCGTTCATCATCTGTTGCAGCGCGGCGCGCCGCCGCGCCTGGCGCCGCAAGATGCATCTCGCGTAGATGTGAAGCACCGTCACGATGAACACCACGCAGGATAGCGAAATTATGGCGGTGAGCATGATCTTGCTGTTGAGGTCGTACCGGTTATGCTGGCGGAAGAAGGGCGGCTCGTCATCGTCGTCGAAGCCCATGGCGGCGGCGGCGGTGGAATTAGCCGGAGGAGGATGGCTTGGGAGCTATTAGCTAGCTAGGTAGATAAATACTGGGAAGCACATTCGTTGCACGTCAAATGCGTGCGAAGATGGATTTCAATCCAAAGAAAAAAAAAAAAAATCATTTTTCAAAAGGTTGACTGATGAACATCGAATTGGTTCCCTTTAATTACGTATTTTAGTCGTTTGGTCGAGGGCAAATGAGGAATTACGTGAGTGTTAAATAATTAATATGCCGTTTTTATAAACTAATATTCCATTTGTTTATTGCGTACCAAATAGGCATGCTAATTATGTTTTTTTTTTTTTGGATGAATTAACAATAAAATTCGCAACCATTGTCTGAGAGTGTGCATAAGATAAATTTCATTTTATAATTTTAGTCAATAAAAGATTTCAAGAATATAAATTAATCTAGATTGTTCATAGCTGATCGGCTCAAACCAATAATACATGAGTCAAATTTGGTACTTTATGATTACTAAATTAACAATACGACCAACTTGGTTTGTATTGTCCCGACATGTCAATATAAAATGTGAATTCTTTTTTCATTTTATTATTTATTTTATTCTAATTTCTAAATTACCTAGCTAAATACCCAATGCGCATGCTTTATAATATTGTAGTTAAGTGTATTGTTTTTTTTTTTGTTTTTTTTTTTATTTTTATATTACCGTTTGTTTTTAAAATTAGGAATAGTCAACGAGTAGATGTCAACACACCCACATAAATTGAATACCCTGTATTTTATATAACTATATACTGGGTTAAGAATTGAAAATTTTTGGTAGCCCGTGTCTTCACTCGTCATGCCAAAAAAGAAGAAAGAAAATTGTTCTATGACATCAAAAGTAATTTATGTGTTAGTGTTGGTGTTAAATAATCTAGTAACCCTGAAATAAACTATTGGACCCAAGTTAAAAGTAATTAATTGATGTATGGATAAATAGTAAGAATTGAATGAGTTTTGGTCACTCAAGGTGGTCCAAAAATACAGTGTTATTACAATAGCATAGTATTGTTCATTTTTTTTAATATTTAGTTGTTGTATTTATAAATAATTATGAAATGTGAGCGTTATCGAGAGACTAGCTAAGAGTTTGCTAACACGTGTATGGAGATCAGATGATTTTCCTCATAAAGGATGCATGTCAGCATCTCAGCCAAAATATAAGGTGATTGTGATCAATTTCGTATCTCAAAAGCAGTAACAAAGTCAATCACGAGTAAAGTAACTCAGTGAAAATAAATCAAAATTTAAGAATCTTATTCAACATACTTTTGCTGATTAACATTATTTGTCATGTCTTTATTCTCTGTAAATCTCACTCTCCAAACCAAATGACCCAAGTTGATAAACATAATCCTAACAATATGAATATGAATGTTACCATTTATTTTATAATTATAAAATGCACTTTATTATATAATGTAGGTATTTGTGAAAATAAAAATTTCTATTGTTGGATATTTTTCCTTTCCTGGTCAGTGCAGGGAATAATAATCCACTGGCGTGTTAAGTGCCAAACAAAATTGTCAAAACATTATTCCAAATTCCATTGATTTTTGTGTGTGAGCAGACCAATTAGGAAGTAGCGTGAGACTTCAATTTGGAAGTTTGTTATTCAGGGGAAATTTCCAAATATAAACATTAGACCAACACAATCCTTTTTCACATCCTACGTTCATATTAGTGTTACTCTCCAAAGTGGTGGGTGAGTCCACATTCAATATAATGTTACATTTAGTCATTTATTAGCTACATACACATTATTGACTAATCGATTAATTCTAATAAGAATAAAGGTTAAATACGTTATTTAATTTATTACAATAATGTGATTTCATCTCAAGCTCAATAAATATGTAATTGACTTATTGACCTATCAAATATTATACATCTGCGCAACAAAAGTGAATTTATTCAATGTATATTATCATATGCTAATGGGGAGTCTTGTTCTAAATAATCAAAAGAAGATTAATTAAACTAAAAAACTTAATCTAGATTTGTTTTTTAAAAAATGCAAGAAAATGATTTCAATGTTTTTTATTTGTAATCTTTGATGCTCAACTTTGAATACTATGTATATAATCTGACTAATGAATTCACCAAAGTTTATGTTAAATTTTATATTGTATTTTTAATATACTCTAGCATATTCATTGTATATGTTCAACAACTATGCCAACTCTGTTTGAGATGATGGGTTCGAACATAAGACCTTCCTTATGAAAATCAATGAGTAAATTTAGAATATTAAATAGTTAACGAAATATTCCATTACTAAATTTTATATTGACAGAGTGCAGTGGTATTTAGAAAAATTAAATAATATAATTGAGGGTAAAGTAGAAAAAGATAATCTAAAATTAATATAATATGAACCATTCATTTTAACAAGTAATTGGATCAACATTTTTTAGTTCTTATTATACGGCTAATTTTATTGACTCTTATTAAATTATTATATAATAAATAAATATAGAGGATCAAATAAGAATAAGTCTTTAGGAACATTTTTGTAATTATATTCAACTTTACTATAGAATTTGTGAAACTCTTTTATTCTTCTTTCTTTTTTTCTTTTTTTTTTTTGAGAATAGAAACTCTTTTATTCTTTTAATTAGCCAAATACTCTGCCTACCATGCTCACGTTACATTTAATTTAATTTTGATCTTCTCTTCTTTTTTTTTTCCCTATTCAATGTTGATATTAAAATTATGACATGATAGCTTCAGGCAAATTATACTATGAACTCGGGTCCACCATGTAAGGTGGAGTCGAGTCTATATTCACAATTTTAGAACACTATGTTCTCAATTTTAGATCTCAATATATAAAATTACATTATTCAGTATTCACAATTTTTGAACTTTATATTCACAATTTTGTTATTATATTAAAAAATTGTGTTTACTTTCAAATATAGAGTTATGAAATTATGAATTTAGAGTTATGACTTATGAAATTGTGAACATAATTTTGGATTCTCCCCCTAATTGTATTCACTCAATGATTGATTGATTTTTTCCCTTCAAAAAAAAAATAAAATTGTGAACATAATTTTATAATTGTGAATATAGAATCCTAAAATTGTAAACATGAATTTTAATCCACCTAGCAAGGTGAGCTCGGGACCATTGCATAACAACCGATAGCTTCATCAAACATGCCTATATTTGGGCTAAGGTTCATGTAATAAAGTGATTCTCGAGAGTCACCATATAATTTTGCTCTTCATTATTTGATGGATTGCCACATCTACTTAAAAACAAAGCCCATTACTGTGTAACCATTCTTTTTTTTTTTTTGAAAACATTTCATTTTAAGAAACGGTTTCAGGCGTTTTAATTACTGTGTAACCATTCTGACTGCTTAGAATGTGGTGGCTTCAGAATATTGCCATAAAAACACAGTTAAACCATCTTTCATTGAAGAAGCTTTGCTATATATATATATATATATATATATATATATATATATATATATAGGTATAATCAAATAAGAACATGGTTTTTCGGTAAAAATGATTGAGAATTTTAGTTTAAAAAAATACAAGATTAATTTTATAATTATTGAAAACTTGAAAGTTTAGTAATAATAATATCGTAACCTTTGATTTCTTATGATGAAGGATGTGGATGTGTCCATACTTTTTATAAGATCGAGGAAGTGTTATCACCTAAACGGCTGAACCCTCTCTCTTCGTGTGTGTGAACAACCCTGTAGGAGAGAACTAAGAATCAATCACAACCGTCCATCTGAAAAGATCTAACGGATCAGAAGCAATTTTAAAAAAATTGGGTTTTAATGAATATTTCGAATTTTAAAGTGCAAGTAAATTGTGTTAAAAGTGCAAGTAACAATTTTATAAAGGGTAACAAAGTGTAAGTAAAACGTGTTAAAAGTGCAATAATATAATATACACCGAGCAACATTATTAAGTACAAATATAGAGAGCTCTCAATTGGGCCTTTTGGTTTGAATAAGTCAATTATGAACAAAATTTCTCTCTAGCTTGTCTAGGGTTTCTTTCTCTCCTCCTAGGGTTTCCTAGGTTTTTCCTCCGTTTCTACACTTTTCCTCCGTTAATTTGCGGCTTTTTCTCTCCTGTGTTCGGGTGGTCGGCTTTCGCTGCGTTACGTGATTGTTTCTGTTCGTTTCAAGTTCTGCATGGCGTCCACGGAGGAAGGGGCGGTTGTTCGGCTGACAGAGAGGTGGGCCGATATGGCGCTTGAAGACGAAGACGAGGGCTTCGAACCAATCGGTGATGATGTTGGTGTAGTCCAAGTTGCCGGCCAGGAAGCCTAGATGGTAGTAGGGCGTTTTTTGACTAATAAGTTTATCAAGATTGAGTTTATGCGCCAGGTTATGGCTTCAGTGTGGCAGCCCGTAAAAGGAATCCAAATTTCAGAAGTCCAACCAGGGTTATTTTTGTTCGTCTTCTATCATCACTCAGATATGCTGCATGTCTTTGAGGAGGGACCGTGGTCGTTCGAAAATCATACATTGATTTGTAGGCAGGTGTGCGACGGTGTGTTACCTGCGAATGTTGCCCTTAACTCGGTGGACATGTGGGTGCAAGTTCATGAGCTTCCGCTCGGCTACACGTCGGATTCGGTTTTGGAACAGATTGGCAATTTCCTTGGTACTTTTGTCCGCATCGATGATAGATTTGCAGGGGCGCCATGGAAAACATTTTTTCGGATTCGGGTGGCGATTCCAGTCGATCGTCCTCTGAAGCATCGAATGAAGCTTGTTAAACGAGATAAATCCACATGTTGGGTGGTCTTCAAATATGAAAGGCTTCATACGTACTGCTTTTGTTGTGGAATGCTTGGGCATGCTTACCGTTTTTGTCTGAAGGCCAGGGAGTCGGGTATGGCGGTTGATCAGTTTATGTTCGGTCCAGAGTTGCGAGCAGGCGCGCCCAGAGGCCCTAGAGCCATAGGTGATCCATGGCTGATACCGCTTACTGGACCGGAGAAACCAGCTGACGGTGAAGGTGATGTTGCGTCGCAGTCTCCGGTCGTCCAGCCTTCACCAGTCCATGACGCACAGTCTGATGATGGAGTCGTGGCTATCACCAAACGGCGTCGTCAAGGGTCTGGCAGCGGTGTGAAACGGTCGGGAATGGCCAGTGGGGATGTATTAATGAGCGACGTGTCAAAAAACTTGCATTCGGCGGGTCTTGGTTCACAGACCCGCCCATCATCATGAGTACGTTGAGTTGGAACTGTCGTGGCTTGGGCAATCCACGTACAGTTCGCGAGTTAGTGGACGTTGTGTCCAGAAAGAAGCCTGATTTTGTGTTTTTGATGGAAACCAAGGTGGATCGGTCACATGCTGAACGGCTCCGAGTTAAGCTTGGTTTTGATGGTTTGTTTTTTGTTGATAATGTAGGATTGAGTGGAGGTTTGGCTCTGCTTTGGAGGCGAAATTGCACAGCCAGATTATTAAGTTACTCGAGAAATCATATTGATGTGGAGGTAGTGATGGAGAGAGCGACGGCTTGGCGTATGACATGTTTTTACGGGAAGCCGGAGCGGAGTAAGAGAAGGGAATCATGGGAGCTACTTACGACTCTAGCACATCGCTCTTCGCTCCCTTGGGTGGTACTTGGAGATTTTAATGATCTCTTATACCAGTCAGAGAAACGTGGAGGTAATCCTCATCCCGTTAGTCTCCTTCGTGGTTTTGAGGAAACAGTTCATGCTTGTGATCTGGTTCAGCTGCCGATGCGGGGGTATCAGTTTACATGGGAGAGAGGACGTGGAACTGAGGGGTGGATTGAGGAAAGGTTAGATAAGGTCCTTGCTACTGATAGCTGGTGTTCCATTCATGCCTTGCACTCTGTTCAGAATTTAAAAGCACGGTCATCTAATCATTCTATGTTGTTCCTTGATGTGGATGGTGGGAGAGGGAGGCGGAGTGAGCCAAGAACTTTTAAATTTGAAATGGCATGGCTATTAGACAAGGGATACAGAGGGGTTGTGGAGGCTGCATGGCTCGAAGGGAGGGAGAATGGAGTGATGGATTGTATTAAGGTTTGTGCTGACCGCTTGTCAAAGTGGGGAGGTGAACACTTTCATAAGTTTGGTGAGCAAATCCGCCTTTTAAAGAGAAGTCAACTGGCTTTGCATGCCCGTAGGGACCCAGCTTCACTGGCTGAGTATCAACGAATTGAAGAACGCTTATCTCGTCTTGAGGCCTAGGAAGATGTGTTCTGGAGACAGCGTGCCAAGCAACACTGGTTGAAGGGTGCGGATGCAAACACTCGTTTCTATCACAGGTATGCCTCTGCTCGGAAAAAGAAAAATATGTTATCTAAACTGAAAAATGTTGATGGGAACTGGGTTGAGGGGGAGGCTATGAATCCTATTGTGCTTGCTTATTTTGATGATATATTTCGATCGAGAGGATCAGCTGCTATGAATTCTTTCTATGAGTCAATTTCCCCACATGTTACACAAGCAGATAATGAGACTTTGCTCCGCCCTTTTACTCATGATGAGGTAAAGGCAGCTTTGTTTTCTATGTTCCCTGATAAGGCTCCAGGTCCTGATGGGATGAATCCGGGGTTCTATCAGCAGTATTGGGATGTTTTAGGAGGTGATGTTTCTGCGTTTGTGATTGAGTGCCTTAATTCATGCTCTCTCCCCGAGGACCTCAATGACACCAATGTTGTTTTAATTCCGAAGAAACACATCCCGGAAACTGTTTCAGATCTCAGACCCATTGCTCTATGTAATGTGGTGTATAAGATCTTGGCTAAGGTGCTCGCAAATAGGATGAAGCATTTACTTGGAGACATTATCTCTGAGTCTCAGAGTGCATTTATACCTGATAGACTCATTACAGATAACATTTTGGTGGCAGCCGAGATAGGTCACTATCTAAATAGGAAGCACTGTGGTTTGACTGGTTGGGGGGCTTTGAAACTTGACATGGCAAAAGCTTATGACCGGATGGAATGGTCTTTCTTACGAAAGATGTTGCATGCTCTAGGTTTTGATGAAAGATGGGTGAACCTAATTATGTTATGTGTCACTACGGTTTCGTATAACATTATGGTAAATGGGACGAATGGAGGTCAGGTGATTCCAACCAGGGGTTTAAGACAGGGTGACCCTATATCCCCATATCTGTTTATTATCTGTGCTGAGGGATTGTCTCTGCTCTTACAAAAGGCTCAGAGAGAAGGCACCATACATGGATGTAGAGTTGCAAGGGGTGCTCCTCCTATTTCTCATTTGTTCTTTGCAGATGACAGCCTATTGTTCTTTAAGGCCAATGCTTACGAGGCAGGAGTTGTGAAGCAGTGTCTAACGGAGTATGAATCATTATCAGGTCAGGCTATGAACTATCATAAATCAAGTGTTTGTTTCAGTAGAAATACACTAGATGAGCAGCGGGTGGTGGTGGCTCAGGTATTAGGTGTCTCTCAGGCCCCCAACTTTGGGAAATACTTAGGCCTACCTGCTTTTGTTGGAAGGAATAAGAAGGCTGCTTTTGCATACATAGAGGATAAAATTAAGCAGAGGATTGGGGCTTGGAATAAGAAGTTGTTATCACAGGCGGGTAAGGAGATCTTGTTGAAAAGTGTGGCCCAAGCAATGCCCACTTTCTCAATGAGTGTGTTCTTATTACCAGAGTCTGTGTGTCAATCTATTGAGAGAGCTATGAATGGTTTTTGGTGGGATTCCTGTACGGATAGGAGAATTCATTGGAAAGCTTGGGATCGTATGTGTATGCCTAAAAAGTTTGGTGGGCTGGGGTTCAAAGATTTACGAGCATTCAATTTGGCTATGCTAGGAAAGCAGGCTTGGCGATTTTTGATTAAACCTAACTCTCTTGTGGCAAAAATTTACAAGGCTAGGTATTTTTCTACCTCCTCGTTTATTGATGCCACCCTGGGAAATTGCCCAAGCTTCTGTTGGCGTAGTATTATGGCCTCTCATGATATGGTCTGTAATGGTGTAAGACGTAGGATTGGGGACGGGAAGTCAACATTGATCTGGGGACACCCCTGGCTGCCTGATGACCCTTCCCCTATGATTCATTCACCCATGCCACCAACACTAAATGGTTCACTGGTTTCTGGTTTAATCGATGTAGACACTGGCTCATGGGACCACTCTATTCTCTCAGATATTTTCCTCCCTAGTGATGTGAACCGTATTACAAAAATTCCAATTTCCCCTGGCTATGAGGATTCTTGGTTCTGGCATGGTGACCCAAGGGGTTGTTACTCGGTTAAGGGAGGCTATAGATATTTATTGGGAGAATTTGGGGATAATTCCATGGCCTTTGATAAATGGAGTCCCTTGTGGAAGATGAAGGTACCCCCAAAATGGAAGAATTTTTTGTGGAGAGCAATCAATGACATTCTCCCTGTAACTACAAACTTGTTGTTAAAAAGAGTGGAAGTGAACCCTTCATGCCCTATGTGTGGGTTAGCTAATGAAGATGTTATGCATGCACTTGTTATGTGCGACTATTCACATTTGGTTTGGCATGAGGCGGCATTACCTTTGTCATCTATTACGGGTGATAATTTTTGCCTTTGGTTTTCCAATGCTTTATCTGTTTTGACTGAAGAAAATGTGGCCTTGGTTGTGGCAGTGCTTTACAATATCTGGCGTGCAAGGAATACAGCTGTTTGGGAGTACAACCTGTCGTGGCCGAGGAAGGTGGCGATGCAAGCTTCATCCACTTTGCATGCATGGAAGGAGGTTCATTGTCACGCCACACCTGCTGCTCATACAATGCCGTTCACAAAGCAAGCTCCCACCGGCGCCGTGGCACTCACGTCGACCAACCGAAGGCGCTGCTTCTTCGACGCTGGGTATCACGCCAACTCCATGCAAAGTACTTTTGGTGCTGTTCTGTTATCACACGACGGAGGTTTCTTAATGGCATGTGCAGGGCTGCTCCCAGATTGCTTCACCGCATTGATGGCCGAAGCTGCAGCTTATAGGGAAGTGCTGGCCTGGCTCAGACGCAATAATATTGACGATATTCATCTCTTCACAGATTGTTTGCAGCTACGTCAGGGGTTAATAACAAAGGATTCATCAAATCGCTCCTATACTGGTATCACCATTGATGCTTGTAAGGAAGCTATGTCAACATTCAGTTTTTGTCGAGTAGATTGGGTAGCTCGTTCAGCAAATACAATTGCACACACTCTAGCCAATTTGGCTTTTTCATATACTGATTCGATGTACTGGGACTCTGTCCCACCTGACTCTATTTCTGAGTTTTTTGATTAATACATCTTGCTACTTGGTTTCAAAAAAAAAAAAAGGAGCATACTTTATAAATTTTCAATTAGAATAAAATGTAAAAGTAGGCTAGAAAAAGCATTAAACGAGCCCTAATAAGTCAATCAAACATTGTGAGTTTTTTTTTTTTTTTTTTCAAAAAAAGACATTGTGAGTAGCCAAGGGCCTTGTGGTCCAGTGGCATCAAACCCTTCCCTGTATACGGGAGGTGGTGGGTTCGAGCCTCAGTGGAGGCGTTCTACCATGTATGCTTCTTACCAATAATGATTCCATTGAATGTGTATAATGTCGTTCAAATTTTTGGCAAAAACGTATGTGAGACCGTCTCACCATGAGTCGGGTTGGGTCGGATCAAGATGCAAATGTGACACTTATATGCTCAAATGTAATACTAATCAGGAATAAAATTTTTGTTACTTATAAGGGTAAATGTAATACTTTTACATTTCGATTTAAAAGTATTACATTTTTCCTCAAAAGTATTATATTTGCCCTTATAAGTAAGGGATATTTGTCAATATTACTTATTATGAAAAATGTATTACTTTTTCTCTTATAAGTAACAAAAATTGCATTCTTAATTAGTGTTATATTTGAGCATATAAGTATAACATTTGCATGATGCTGTGACCCGACCCGATCCGTCTCACAAATAAGGATCCGTGAGACGGACTCACACAAGTGTAACCCCAATTTTTTTATTTTTTTTTTGCTAGTTTAAGAGAGTTGATTGATTTTTATTTTTTTTTAGAAGTTTAGAAATTTAATTGTATTGGTTTATTTGAATTACGGAAACATGGAGTCCATATGTAATTTTTTTACTTAAAATTTTCGTTTTTAGTTTTAATAGTGGAGTGGGAATGAAAGTAATGATAATAAAGGGAATGACAAACCCCATTGCATGAAAATTGATCACATTTTATCGCACCAAACTTTATATCCTAAAGCTACACACAAGGACTTCCACCACGATAAGATAGATTCTTCACATATCATATCAACAATTGGCGAATTGAACACACTAACTGCCTTTACAGTTCTACATCTATGCACGTATTTAAATGCGTAACAATAATTGAATAAAGCAAAGTTATCATATGAAGATGTATAGTGACACTTCTAAATTGAATTTATAATTTGGTATATATTTCGATTGTTGAAAAATATTAACAAAATTGACATTTTGAATGATCATTTTGTGATACAAATATATGTGGTTACTTTCAATTTGGGTCACGTTAAAATG
>CM008333.1:19311299-19323848 GCA_002525835.2 Ipomoea batatas | reverse complement strand
AAAATTGATGATTTCCAGTAGTCATTTCACTAATGAGTCACAACATATCTAACATAACCACAATTCAATATTTGGATGCCACTTTATTAAATAATTCACAACTTTAAAGTGTGTGGAGACAAATGAAATAATCATCTCATATCATAACTCTTCGATCATGTACAATTAAACTTTTTATTACTAATTACTAAGAGCAATTGACAAGACGGCTGCTAATACTAGCCATCCCAGTATGAAGTACCCAACCAATCTTGTAGGTCTTTCATCCTCTGGTTTCTGCACGTACACCAGTATATATATTTAGAATGTAAAATAAAAAAATAAAAAAAAAAGGAAAAATAAGCTAAGGTTAAAGAAGTATTGTTAGTTTGTAATTAATTATTACTTATTAGGCAAAATTAAATTACACTTTTAATTCATCAATTACTTTGTGGACGTATACATATTGCTGGTCCCTAACTTTTGAGTTATTGATATGATCATTTTACTTGTAGAGAGCAAATAAATCTCTGTTTAAGTCAGCATAAGAATAAATGTTTTGGTAATTTCACATAACACTTTTCTTCTTTCTTCTTCACTATGGTTCGCTCAATTGTTGAAACATAAAATTTACTACTCTCTGATTGAAATCGAGATTTGTTTGCATTGTAAGTGAAATCAGAAATGATCATATATACAACTAAGTAGACGATTAAGGTACCGGATGTGTTCATCATATATGTTATAATTAAGAGACCATATCTATAACTGATGAAGTGTTAATTAAAAGGCCAAATGTGTTAATTTTGTAATAAAATGTGGAATAACTAAGGGATTAAAAAGTGTAGTTTTTTGACATACTCTGGGAGGAGGGGTTCCTCCTTTAGGAGTTTGAGTAATGTCAACCTCAAACGGCCACGTGTACGTATCTCCCATCTCACTCCTAGCCAAGCTCCAATCATACAGTCTTCTCTCCTCCATTGTTGACAAAATTCTGTATGATTCCTACTTATACCATTAATCACAAAAGCTTCTAATATTAGATGCATATATGGAAATTTTTAATTTTCCAATATCTTATATTATGTAATGTTATGTTGGAATGCAACAATTGATATATAATAATTAAGAAGACCTGTAAGAGTTGAAGCTTGTTGTTTAGCGCTTCTTCTTCAAGCCCCTCATTCTTTGCTTCCTCAACCTTCTTGTTATATGCAACTAACACCTGCACAACAACAAATTAAAATTAACCAAACCATGCATATTCAATTCAATACTTCACGTGTGTTTTTCCCATTTCTCCATTCAGAGAAGTCTGATTCTCATTTCTCCAAAAATAATGAATAAGTGGAGAATGGAGATAGGTTAATAATTTGGAAAATTGATTTTAGTAAACAAAATTTTTCATTCTCTATATAATTCCCACTTCTCCAATTTCTTATTTTTTCATAAAAAAAAAAATAAAAAAATTCAACTTTTCACTTTGATAAACAACCCCATATGTTTTCAGCTGTTACTCTCCATACACCCATGTTCTACTTTTTTATTTTTTCATTTTTGTATTGTATATTGAATAATTGGATAACCACTATTTTCTAGCCTTTTCATGGGTAATTATAACACTTTACAGATAATGAGGTAATATGTAATTTTTATTATCCTTTATAAATAGCTACCTTAGGGATGGCAATGTGTCCCGTCCTCGACGGGATCTCCGATCCCCGCCCCGACTAAGACGGGGATGGAGAAAATTTTCGGGAAACAGGAACAGGGAATATGTGTGATTCCCCGTCGGGGACGGGAATGGGTACGGGGTCGCGGTGACGGAGAGTATACTCCTTGTCCCCGCCCCCCGTTGTCATCCCTAAGCTATCGATGTATATGAATTTTTATGATTCTTTATAAATAGCTACCTAGTAATTGTTTTCTTATTACCCAGTAAATGAATATATATGTGTGATTCCCCGTCGCCCCTTTGTTTTCTTATTTCTCTTTTAGAGTTGTAACTGTCATTCAAAGTATAGTCATGCTTCTTTTTTTTCCTTCTGCTATTGAAGTTTAGCTCTTAACTCAAAAAAAAAAAAAGAAGAGCATTCCTATACAGCTATACTATACAACTATCACTCACTTTGTGTACACAACTCTGAATAAACGTTTATGGATAAGAGAAATATATGTGCGGAGCTAACCTGCTCATATGGACATCCTCTTTGAAGTCCAAGGATGCCATAGTGGTCTACATCTGTTATTGCTGTGTTCTAGAATACAATTCATTAGTATAAGATAGATGTACAATAATGTCATCATAAAAACAAACAAACAAACAGCTAAAAATATCCCAACTTGACTGAATGAATCAAAATCAAGCCAAATTCCATTTGAACTGAATGCAACATTAAACCCCCACCACTTTAAAAAAACTATTGAATTTTCTCCAAAATCACACAATTATATATTGTAATTTTCCAACGAAAAGATATAAATTAAGAATGTGTTTTTAGTGATTATTACCAATGCCGCGGATGGCCTTTTCAGCATTAAGAGCTGAAATCAGAGAAGGAGGTTCGTCGGAGAGTTCAACCGGCGTTTCTTCCGTCTCCGTGGCGGCAGCCGTGTCGTCGCCGGAGCTCCTAACGGCGGCGACCAACTTTCTTGGGTGATATAAGGAGTAATTAGCCGCATTTATAAGGTTGGTGGTGGGTAGACTAATGGTGTTCCGGCCATTATTAGAAACTTCAAGTTTGAAGGTGGGAGACAATAGAAAATTTTGGGCACAAAGATAAGAATTCCCCAAAGTGGCTGCCATGGCTCTTTTGTTTTGTCGCTGTGAATTGCATGATTTGGCTATCTTTGTTTCGCGTGTAGATAAGCCTCCAACATTTCATCACCACAGATGCATAATATACTTTTCCACGCCATTTTTTGGGTTTTATCCACATCAACATAACAAAAATCAATAAAGTTAAGCGAGAATTAAAATTTTTGGTATAATTGTGCTAAATTTTACCGTGGATCATGGTAAAAAATGGTATCGTTTCTTTTCATGACACCCGTATAGTGTGATTAGTTCTGTTTGTATAACATATTCAGTTTCATTTTATATACATTGTAGTTTCAATTGAGCACAACTAAAGTTTCATTCTATTTCTACTACTACAGTTTCATTTGATGACATTATACATACAATAGTTATTTCATTTTATACACACAATGTATTCTTATTACAATTTACAACACCACTAAATTATAATTCTAATTCAACTATAGTTTCATTGAACAATATACACTCAAATATGTGAAACTGTAATTCAGTTTCATTTTATATACACTGTAGTTTCATTACAACACAACTAAAGTATCATTTTGATATAAGTACATTTTCATTTGACAATATACACTCAATATGTGAGACATGTTATTCAATTTCTTTTTATACATAGTGTAGTTTCGTTTCATCAAAACTAAAGTATCATTTCAATTCAAATACAGTTTTATTTGATAATGTACACTCAAAATGTGAGACATGTCTTATTCAGTTTCATTTTATATATACTGCAGTTTCATTTCAACACAACTAAAGTATCATTTCAATTCAATTACAGTTTCATTTGATAATATAAACACAGTACAATATGTGAGACAAGTTATTCAGTTTCCTTTTAGATATATTGTAGTTTCATTTTGTTCTAAATACACCAAATACACGAGATTTGTTAAAATTTAACGACTACCGTTTCTTTACTTAAAGAAACGGTGCCGTTTTCTGACCATGGTCCATCGTATAACAACCATAATTGTTTGTTGAAATGAATAGTTCATATTATTTTGATTTTAGTTTTTTTTTTCCTATTTTACGCTCTATTATATCATTTATTTTTTTCTAAATACCCCTACATTCTGTCCGCATAAACTTTAGTAAAACGAAATATTCCGTTAACTATTGCACCAGTTAATCCAACATCTCTGCCACATGTCATATTTATGCATTCTTAAAATATTTACTTTTATGAAAAATTTGATAATCCAAGATATAGAATGATACTTTGATACATTATAAGACACTAATTTAAAGGTACAGATTAGACATTGCACTATTTTTCGCGCAATACGCGTGTGATAACTGATAATATTAATATAAATCATCAGGCTATATTCACTAAAAAGTTTTCACCAAAACTCTTCACCATTTGAAGTCTGATTAATAAATAGATTTTCTTGTCCATAATATATAAATAGATTTTTCTTTTTAACATGGGATAGATGTGGTCAGTCGGTTCGTAATAATCAATAAATAAAAGAAGAGTTTTTTTTTTTTTTTTTTTTGAAAAGAAAAGAAGAGTTTTACTATCGCATCAAATGGTGAAGGTTTTTTTATTTATTCCCATAGCCTTATCCTAATATAAATGACGTCACAAATATTAAATATATTATAAGGAAAAGGTTCAAATAGACACTTGAATATTTTAATCCTCACTTTTTACGTAGAAGTGTTCTCACTTGATATCGTACAAGATACCTAATTAAGTGAATTACATATAGAAATATTTAAAAAGTTTAAATATTGTATTGTTAATATAGCTAATTATGTGGAATTTTTTTTTTTTTTAACCATTAGGTGTCTTAATTAAGTAAGCTCTAACTATAGGAGTAAGTTTTAAGCCCGCCCGTCTATTACCATACTTAGACTAAACCCTATTTACACCAAACTCGCTCAATTAAACAATAAAGTGTTGACCATATTGATTTTTTTTTATATGAGATGGGTTTTTGAACTCCCAGTCTCTCTTAAAAGATAAGAGTGCACGACCACTCAACCCAACCAAACTGGTTTGGCTAACGAAAAATATTTTAGGGGGAATGGAATTGAAATTCTATGGAAAAGTAATTACTAAGAAGATAAATTTAATTAATTGTTTGGTTGGATTTAGAATTGTAAGGAATAATGAGTATAAAGACATATGTACCCCTACAAAATAATAATACGGAGTAATAATTAAGAAATAACAAGAAGGGTAAAATAGTCAAGTCATCTCATTTTCTTCCCAACTTACATGGAAAACAAAGTCTCATGTCCTACCAAGGATTTTGTTTTCTTAAAATGTGAGCAATTCCATGAACTAAACACTAAATAACAACATTTTCCTCCACTCATGGAAAAACTTTTCCATCCAACCAAACATCCCCTTAGATATATTCACACACACACACATATATGTTACTCCGTATAATTCTATCCATATGAATTATAATTAAGGGAATTGCTTTTAAAAATTTTAAATGAGAAATTTTGTATAACTAGATATAGATTTTATTGAGTTAATTTCAGGAATAGTCCTTTTACTATTAACATTTATCATTTTTATCATCGACTTTTAATTGTACCATAAATGGTTCATTTACTTGGAAGCATCACCATATATTGGAAGTAGACTTCACTAAAAACATTGCCTCATATTCTCATAATGACCATTTAGATGCCATTTTTTTACTAATTTTTTTCAAAATGTGATTTTAACACCGAGTTTTTTACACTTTTGGTCCCACGAATATTGTGGCACTAACAATTTTGATTCACAACTTTCAAAACTTGCATAATTGGTCCACGAGTATCTATTTCTTAGCATAAATCCGGTGAAATCTCCGTTAATTTTTCACCAGAAAAATTACTTCCCCTTTATAGCAAGGGTATAATGGTCTTTTCCGTTTCATCAATTTTTAGTTTTACACTTTTGATCCCACGAGTATTGCGGCACTAACAATGTTGATCCAAAACTTTAAACACTTGCATAATTGGTCGACGAGTATCAATTTCTTAGTGCAAATAGCCCTTCTGGTGAAATCTCCGTCAATTTTTCACCTGAAAAAATTATTTTCCCTTTATAGTAAGGGTTTATCTCAGATTATCCTGTCTTCGGCTTCACCTTGCACAATCTAATTATGGTTAGAAAAAACATCCACCAAGTATTTTGCGTTGCTGACTTTGATCGGCTTCACATTGCACAATCTAATTATGGTTTGAAAAAACATCCACCAAGTATTTTGCGTTGCTGACTTTGATTGCCCCATTGTGGGAAGGCGACGACCTGAGTTCCGATGATGAGTGCTTCCATGGATGACTTCCACCCGCAATGAGTCACTAAACATGACAGGGAAGGGTGGGCCAACACCTGTTCTTGCGGACACCATTGCACTATTTTGACAAGCTCCGGCTTGAAGGTTGAGCCTTTGCTAGGTGGCTTCATGGGCCACAGGAAATGAACGCCCCCGAGTTCACTAACCGGTGAGCTATATCGTTGATTTGTTCATGAAATGATATGCATACCACATAATGGAGTATTCTAGTGAAAAGTTAACAAAAAGGAAAATACCTTTAAACCCTTGCTATAAGAGAGAAATAATTTTTTTAGTGAAAATTTGACGGAGATTTCACCAGAAGGACTATTTGCACTAAGAAATTGATACTCGTTGACCAATTATAATTTGTTTGGTAAAATTACCATAAAGATCATTTGTGCTAAGAATTGATACTCGTTGACCAATTATAATTTGTTTGGTGAAAAATTACCATAAAGATCATTTGTGCTAAGAAATTGATTCTCGTTGACCAATTCTGCAAGTTTTAAAAGTTGTGGATCAAAATTGTTAATGTTACAATACTCATGGGAAGTACAAAAAACTCTTAACACCCATCTCTCACTATTGCCCTCTTCTTCTTCTTTTTTTTTTTTTTAACAGCTAAATTAACTTATAGCATTCCATAAGCTCCAGCACAGATTCATCCCATCCCATATAATTTAACAGTTACATGCTTTGTGTTGTAAAAGGTAAAAATGAAACAATAGTTGGCAGTTTATTTTCTGTGCCAAGGCATATAACTACAAATTCATGGTTCAATAAAATAGCTTATGAAAATGTACATTAAAAAACTAAACTTCTGGTTTCAACATGGCTTTCCCTTGACAGGCCATTTACAACTAAAGCTAAATTAAAAAGATGGCCGATCTAAGGCACCAAGCATGGCCATGCCGAAATCAAACAACACACCACTCATAAAGAACGGAGGAATTTAGTCTTATGCACGGTTTCATCCCCACTCATTTCCGTTTTACTTGTGTTTTCCACCCTGTCTAGGTCTTCAATTGGTGGAGGGGTAGAGGCAATACAAAAAGATTGGATATTACTCCCAATATGGAATTTCCTAGTTGAGAGTCTGAAACGAATAAATCTCGCCTTGTGACTTTAGTTAGTAAAAAATTAGGAATAAATTCGTCTAAATTATTCATAGTTGACTTGTTCAAACTAAAAAAATCAATAGACAATTACCAATAAGAATCAAACTTGTAACCTACTCATTGATCAAACCCTAATTTTTATGTGTGCATAGGAATTCAATCCACACATTTCATAAGCCTAAACTTTTTTTCTCATTCATGTTTACGCTGGGAATTGAACCCACATTGCATGCCAAATTAATGATTGGATTTGGATGAATTGTGGTTCAGTCACGCTTACGAGAAAGCTAGTGATTATAGTAATTTTCATTTGAATTCACACTCATAATTAAGAATAAATTCTTAATAACAATAATAATAATAATATTATTATTATTATTATTATTAAAGTAGAAAACCGAGCAGAAGTCAGAGATTCAAAGTTTCTCATCAGTCATCACATTACATTACATTAATATTAATATTAAAGCAAATATATATATATATATGTAATAAGTACTTAGCTTCTCTTGACAGGGTCAAAGTTGGAAACGCCAATAACAGCCCCAACAATGACTGCAACCACAACCCCTCCGGCAACTATGCTCAGCAAGAAATTCTTGAGCGACGGGCTCACCGCCGCCTCCGCCGCCTCGGGAACCAACATCGAAGCCGTCAAGGCGGCGGCGGTGAGTCCAGTGATGGCCTTCTCCTTCAAAGACGCCGAGATTTGGAGCCGCTTGACTGATCTTGAGACGACGGACTTTGAGGGCCTCGCCGGTAATGGGTTGAAGAAGGCCGCGGCGCCGGGAGGCTGCACCCTCTTCTGGCTGGCTGCGATCGGCATAGCCATTGACATTGACATTGACGCCATTTTGCTCTCTGTATTTTTGTTGTCGATGTAGCTAATGGGGAAAATGGTTTTTGAGGAGAAAGAGATCGGAAGAAGAAAGGGAGGGGGTGAAGAATTGAGTGAAATGGTAACGATAGGCGGAGAATGGAGGAGGGAGATTTTCTGCTGACATGGCATCTCAGATCTGTCCCACGTGGCACCTCTTTACTCTGCAATCTACTCTGCTGGATAGGGTTATCCTTTGTGGAAAATGGAAAACGATTGCATATCCTTGTCATTAAGTGATTATTATATTTTTGTTTTTTTAATTTAGGAGATCATGAGTCACACAATCAGCTTATCAGTCAAACCTTAGTCTTCATGTGCACGTAATGGATCACATCTAAATCTTTTAGCATCTTTAGGCCTTTTTTCAGTGGGATTTGAACATCCACACTGCTGCCTCCAGTTATGACCTTTAAGTTAAACGACGAACCAACTATACTAAATTTTAGGGGCAAATGATTATTATATTAGGAGTAAATTCCATTTTTTGTCCTAAATTAATAAGTGACAGTCCAATTTTAATCATTTTGTATCAGAACATCCACATTTGGTCATACTGTTATTGTGTCATAACAATTTTTTGTCTTCTATCAATAAAACAATTTTAATGTCATTAAATAGAAAGGCATTTAGATCTTCCATTACATATTTCTTCAAAAAAATAAACATAAAAATATAGTGGGATCAACTAACTTTGTATATTTTCAAAAAAAAAAACTACAAAAAATTTGTATAAAAATAATTAGAATATCTTTGTATCTAACAACATTTCAACAATTTTATTGACAAATGACAAAAAAAGATTATGCCACAATAATATTATGATTAAATGTAAATATTTTGATAAAAAAAAGACTAAAAGTAAAATACCACCTATAAATCTAAAACTAAAAATGAAATTAACTCGTGTTAGGGTGCTTGGCCTTGCCCATAGTGTCTTGTCCCCCCTCCCCTCTGGCCTTTGCACTCTGCCCTTTGGTTCTATGGTTCTCCACATTTTGTACCCCAAACTCCCCACCTCTCTGTCTTTTGCACTCCCAAACTTCCAACCTCTTTACATTTTGAATTTTTTACCTCAAAATTTCTACATCCTAACTCCTAAGCTCAATTTTGCTTTACCCTCCTATACCTTGGGAAATCTTCCTTGGCCCTTAGGCCTAATTCCTTAACCCCATAAAATTAAATAATAAATAAAAAACCAATTAACTACTTTCACATAAAAATAATTGTATAAAGAACATCAAATTTGTTTGTAGAAATTATATGAATTTTCTTGGAAGTATGGGTGAACTATACATATATTATTGTGTGTAAAAACACATTTGCTGTGGGCATTACAACTTTAATATTTACCCCAATCAAAAGCATGTAAATTATATAGCATTATTTGGCTGATGATCAATTTATTGAAAAACATTCACACTTTTAACTCCATCTGCAAATTAAACCCAGTTTTTGGGGATATCTACAAAATACCTAATACATGTGATACATGGTTGATACAAGACAAAACACTTGTTGTTTTGCATCTTGACATGGACCAACCATAACACTTGTTTGCATCTTAACATAGAATAACCATATTCTGCTCATCTTCTAAAATTCAGTGGCCATTTGAAGCAAGGAAACCTGAAGGTGTTGTGTGCCCTGGCCTGTTTCTGTTGCAGCATTCTAACATATATAGCTTATAGACTTGGAGGGAGATACAAGGATTTTGAGTAGATCCATGCCGTAAAACCCGAAAGAAGATGCCACACTTTGGTAACAAGTTCATGCAAGATTTCTGAGGCCAGGATGATATTTACATTCAATTCAATACTTGAATGCAGAATCATATATAGACAGACATACCAGAGATCAAATCAAAGGCGAGCCGAAAGAGCTAGGTAGTCATTTACTGCTCCAAGCTGCTGCCCTTGACTCGACGAGATGAACTTCTTGAGGGAGAAGATCATATCTCAGATCTAAATCCTCAAAAGTTTTCTTCATCTCCAAGATCAGTTCAGTTCTCCTCCGGTTCTTCTCTGCGATGTCTTGGAAGTTCATTGTGTGATTGAAAAACAGTGCCATCTTTATCTTATTCATATTTTCGATCTCCTTCACGACCATATTGTGATTGAAATGCCAATGGGAGCTTTTCTCTAAGTATCTGAAAGACAGAATATAAGTACATCAAACTGGTTTACCATAGTGGAATGGTTATGGATATTGAACTTACATCTTTACTCTTTCTTTTAAAGCTCCTATCTTCTCCAATGGTGTCCTGAAATCGAGGCTGAACTCGAAGCAATCACTCATATCAGGGCTTCTGTAGAAATTGCTGATAGGCTTAGTGGCCAGAACTGTATTCGGATAGTATATTTTCTCATTGTCATATCTCAAGAACACTGTGTTCAAGATATTCATCTCTTCAACTATCATCTGCAATTAATTTTGAGCTATATGATACAGATTACTCGAGGAAAACCAGAAATAGTTCATTGCCATCTCTTTACCTGAATGCCATCAATCACACAGCGGTCGCCAACATCAAAAGGGTGCATCACAAATACGAACACGATGGCCTCAAATATCACCTTGCAAGTGTTACCAAACATAAAAGCTGCAACTACGAGTTGTGATGACAGGAAGACGAGGACTTTCGTGGTAGCTATTCCGATCAATAGAAGCCAAATTATGAGTATTATAACTATAAGAACAACCGTGACGAGCTTGTTCAATTGCCTTACAGCAGTCTTTGTGTCATTCAGGGCGTGTGACAGCGCTCTGCGGCCATTGTAAACCTTAACCTGCATGTACCAAGCACACCAACACTGAGAAATGAAGCTTTTGCTGAACAGTCAATTCTGTCGAGCATATATAATATATAAACATAAATGTGTAGTCCAACTATCAGCACAGACTTATTCTGGAAGGTCTTGGCCTAAAACTAGGCAAAGCAACACAAGAGATTCTTGAGGACCACATTGTGAAAAGAAAGATGTCAAAGAAACAAGTCTTATTTGTCATTTAACAGCATATCCTTTATAACTTTATTTCATATTGTATTCCATGGAAATAATTAAGAACTTCATAATACCACCCATTCCATCAAAGCTTTTCTGTGGATTTGTCCAGTGTCAGCCACATCTATCATTTGGAAAACCAGATCCACCTCTTCTTTGATCATGAATCTCATCAGGTCATACTCATCAATATACCTTCACAAGAAAAAAGACTCTGCAAATTATGATGCAAATAAAGAAAGATAATCGAAAGAAAGGTTTTTGTTGGGCGGGGCCAAGTCCAACACCAGGTGGCTAGGGGATTGTTAAGCAGAGGCCTGTAGGGCCAAGTCCAGCACCTTGCCTCACATATAAGGAAATAAAGTTGCGCCTTCGCTCTAGCTATAGCTTTTGGCGCAGTGGTAAGCGTTTGATCCTAACAAGAGGTTTCAGCCTTTCAGGCGTAAATAAAGTTGCGCATTCACTACTAATAGTCCTTTGGTATAAGGAAACATAGAAGCATAAGCTAGCTCAAGGAAATCTCTGAAAATGGAAGATAGAATTACGTGGCGTTAGGGTAGCGAGCAACGTTCCTGAAGATGTGATAGGCAGCAGCAATGGCTTCCTCCTCATTAGTAATCTGCTTATCTGCCTGGTCATTCTCTCCATCAAAAGCACTTTCATCGAACGCGCCAGAGAGAGTGCACAACCCCGAATTGGATATGACATCAACCAGCATTTTCATGGTCCAAGCCGAGACCTTATCCCTCTTCATCTGATGAAGCTTATTCATATCAACCACCTCTTTCTGCTTCTTTTCCTTCCCTCTTCCCTTCTTTGGCTTGTCGAAGCTAAGCTGAGCGGTAGTACTATTTGCTCCTCCCCCGGCCATCTGAGCAGACTCCATAACTGGCAGCCCCGACAGCGTGAGTAGAATGTACTGATGAAACAGAGATTCCTGAATTCTGTCAAAGAATGTGTTCACATGAAAGGAGGCTGCAAGAATCTTAAGCAGCAATGTCTTGAGGAGCCACAAAAATGCGCCGATGAGCAAAGAAACAATAGTCCAAGTAATGTAATCCAAAATTTTGTTTGCGAGATGTGTTCTTCTAACCCCAGTGGTGAATAGCAACACCCAAGTGACCAGAACCCAACTCAACCAAATGAAAACCTGGACAATCTTCTTTAAGCCATACACGAAGTACAGAACCTTTTTTTTCAACAAAAAGTTGAGCTCGATCAATAAGGCAATGAAATGTATGAGCCATTTTGACACCAACATCCCACTGATTATCACCATAACGAGCACGACCCACTTCCAGATCTCCAACTCCCAAATCTTCAAATTCTGCAGCTTTTCAGTGGTCAAGCAGGCTATTAGGAACCCCAAAAGGCTAAGAAACACCAGCCAATCCATCAGAACTTTCAGTTTCACTTTCCTAAGCCTCAATTTTTTCCTTATGTTCACTTTGTTGTA